>CAJQZN010031959.1:15674-27220 GCA_907164685.1 Colias eurytheme | reverse complement strand
CCTCCTAGTGGCCCGGGGTTTTAGTATGTTTATTACCTAGGGACTCTCGACATGTTTCCGAAGAAACATCTTACGTTACTAACTCACGCACTCTAGACCCCCCTTGGAGGGACTCATTCAATGGACTACTAAGGCAACAACGTTTATATCACCAAAAAGTGTTCTAACTTTTGGTGAAGTGTAGTGTCCATCTTCAACTCGATTAACTCAATTATAAGTTTGTGAGGATGGATGTATGTGTATGTATATGTATGTATGTTTGTTACTCTTTCACGCAAATACTACTGAATCGATTACAATATAATTTAGCAAACATATAGAGGGTAACTTGTATTAACACATAGGATAGGTTTTATCCCGGAAATCCCACAGGGACGGGTATCCGGGTTTTTCTTTGAAAACGCGGGCGATACCGCGGGCGGAAAGCTAGCCGTTTATAGTTATTATAATTTTGATGTCTATTAAAAATGCTAGTTATTATTATATTTTATTTCAGACAAATCTCCCAGAAAGTGAAAGTCCCATGGCCTTACAGAGGTTAATTCGTGGTTGTGTCATGGGAGCGCCCGATGCTGATAAATTGGGACTGCCCAGAGTTTTGGATACTATAGAAGTAAGATAAAAATGTTATTTAGTAATGTAGTTGATAATAAAATTAATATAGAGTCGGGAAAAAATCGTTTTATAAAGAGGTTTATACATTGTTAAGCTCGTTTAAATATGGGTAATAGGCAAAATTAGTATTTTATTAAACTGTCACTTTAAATTTTTTGTATTCTTTTTTTGTCAGATTTTTACCGTATTGGTTTTAAATAAATAAAAAATTATTGCCTGAGAAAATTTTTCCAAATTTTTGCCGACAGAAGCGGGTTTGAATCCCGTCTCATAATCAAATTTTTTGATTATGAGACGGAAATTAAATATTTAAAATGCTTTAAAATTCCTTATTTATAAGCATTTGAGTGTTATAAAACTAAATATTAAATTATTGTATTCCAGGTATCATGCAGTACGAAGCACAATATAAAATTGCTAGCTGATATCATATATTCAGTCGCGTTCAGCGTAAAACCTCCAGGTAATATAATGATTATATTGTCTTATTCGTACAATAGTAGTAGCACAGCGTTAGATATGACGTCATAATTAAAAAAAGGGCGAGTGTGCCGGGCACATGTGTCAAAAGTGAAACTTCTTTGGTAAGATTCAAAGATATCAAAATCGTCGTCTTACTCCACTACGCGATGGTAATTATGCCATGACATGACCTTGAAATTTTACTTTCAATGCGCCTAAAGAAGTTTCACTTCAAAAATATAACGCACTTGCATATTTCTGACGCAGTACCTTCCCCGAGAACAGTTGTTTTGAAGACTTAAGTATTCATAGGGACAGACAGACAGTGGGAACTTTGTTTTATACTACGTAGTGATATTGATTTAATCATTTACCAATATTACCCCTGCAATAATTTAAATCTTCTCTCCAGGCAGCAAAGAACCGATGCTAGAACAACGAGTACCGGCAACTTACCTCGCACTAGAGGAGTGCGTCAGTACACTCGCCGCTGAGTTGAAAGAGCCTGTGTTGAGACACGACCAGTATAGACGATTGGTGAGTTAATTAGGGTAATAAATAATAAATAAATAAATATTATAGGACATTATTACACAAATCGATCTAGTCCCTCAGTAAGCTCAATTAAGGCTTGTGTTGTGGGTACTAGGCGACGATAAATATAATATTTAATAAATACATATATAGATAACACCCAGACCCAAGACGTACAAATAATTTAGTTCATCACACAAATATTTGCCCTGACCGGGGATCGAACCCGGGACCGTCGGCTCAGTAGGCAGTTACTTTACCACTGCACCAACCGCGTCGTCAAGGGTTATAGTCTGTCCACTATAAGAATTGCTTTTTGACAGCTCGACGGGTGATACCAGAAGTGATGTTCAAAAGATTATCGATTGTGATACCATTTCAATTATAAATTCAAAATATTATCATAAATCGAATCAGGTACGTAAATAATAATTACAACGTAAACGTACTAATAAGATATGTAATAATAAGACCACATATCTATGCATTGTATGTTAAAACTAAACTAAACTAATATTTTATTATTTATTGGTTTTTATCTTACAATTTGGTTGTCTTTACGTTTAAATTATATAACATAATAGAAGAGTTTTTCTGTATCGGATATATTTTACAGAGTATTTCTATCGATTATTATAATCTATCGACCCATCATTGAATAATTCTGTGTAGACATCACTAAGTGGGCGGGACCTGTCCATGAAGAACGATAATTATTTGTATGACATTTTAACATAGACAATACAATCCTTCATAGGCGTGAAGCTGTCAAAAAGCAAATAATATAATGGACAGAGTATAGGTTAGGTAGGGTTATTTGCACTTACACACACAGTCACACACACGCAGACACACACATAAGCAAGCATATGGTTACTCACGCACATATGTACGTATACAAGTACTCATATGCGTAGAAACGCACGCTCAGGTGAAGACACATGTTGTAGCGAATACTGCAATAATGTTAGTACACTCGCCGCTGAGTTGAAAGAGCCTGTGTTGAGACACGACCAGTATAGACGATTGGTGAGTGAGTGGTTTAAACTACGGTTCGTACGCACGCACACATACGTGTGTACACACGTACGCATTTGCGTATACGTCATGTAAATGCATGCATAGTGTATACGCGTACACTTTGCGTACACAAGCAAATATATGTGTACAGACGTACGCATGAGCTAAATCTAGGACACTAGATAAAATATACACACAAACTCATGTAGAATATAGATTCACATAATACACAAAAATTTAGTTTTTACCTGTAATGTAAAGATCATATTTTTTGATTTAGTCACTTGTTTAAAACGACACATATTATCTACACTAATATTATAAAGAGGAAAACTTTTTTTGTTTGTTTGTTTGTTTGATTGTAATGAATAGGCTCATGAACTACTGGACCGATTTTGATGAAATTTGGCACAGACAATCTTTAGACCCTGAGAAAGAACATAGGCTACTTTTTATTGCAAAATATGTACCACGGGCGAAGCTGGGGCGGACCGGTAGTAACATTATAATAACAGTATGTATGTATAAGACATTATATTATTTTTTAATATAATTCAATTTCAGGTGACACAATACATGCAACAGAAGAATTTGAAAATGTTCAGAGACGCGGCGGAGCTGCATCAAGCGACAATGTTTTTACATGAAAATGGTAAGCATTTACTTTTTTAAATCATTTATTTGTATTAAATATGATGTTCTCATTTAGCAGATGCAGGATAAATGCTTAATTATTGCAAATTTTTTGAAGTGAAACTTCTTTATCGGGGTTGGAAAAAAATTGAGTGTAACATTTTATCGTTACGCGTGACATTTTTCCGTTACGCGCCATCTTTTTCTTATCCCTACCACGCGTGATTCGATGTATTTCTGTAAAGTTGCATATAGTAAATTATTTTTTTTAAAATAAGGTCTAAAAGAAGTTTCACTTCTTACGTGTGTACACTTGTACACGCACACATTTTTTTTTGTGTGAAACTCAAACAGACTACTTGACTGGCCGGCCGGTATTTCCCCGATATAAATATATTTGTAACATAAATATGTTTTACATTGCCTTAACAATAGAGTAAGGAAATTCTATTTTTGTCACAAATTGCCATTTCAAAAATATTCTATTTTTCCCTACAGGTATCCTCCTTCACTACGACGACGCGACACTCAAAGAGCTATACTTCCTTCGACCACAGTGGCTGTGCGACATTCTAGCGCACGTCGTCACCGTGAGAGAGATCAATCCGTTCGCTAATAACGGTGAGTTCATCTATATTATGTGTGTTTGTATGTACGGACTACGGACAGACTTAATTTAAACGTTGTACACTTGTGATAATAGATTATTTTAAGATTTGTGTTATTACAAACAATTTTTTTTCAAACAAATTAAAAAAAGGTTGAGGTTCTCATTTCGACTTTTTATTTAGGATTTGTAAGTTGTGAACTTTCGTCAGGTACAACGGATTTGTATAATTATTAAGCTATTGCATAGCTTCTATCGCGGGCCTTGAGCGCGGGGACCGAATCCAGAAATTCCGTCTCGCTCTATCTCTCATAGAATTTCCGGGTGTTCCTTGACAATTCTCAAGTTTTCTAATCATTTTTCCAGGTATAATGAAGGTAGAAGACCTAGCGCACGTGTTCAAAGCTTCACCCGCACTCGGTGGTGGGGAGGAAGCCCGGTCGCTGGGCGTGTCGCTGCTGAACAAGTTCGAGCTGGCGCTGTGCTGGGACGGGCGCGCGCTGCTCGTGCCGCCGCTGCTGCCGCACAACGAGCCGCAGCTGCCGCAGCCGCAGGTGATGTTCAAAATAATTCAAAGAAAGTAACATTTATTTTGACTCAGACAGAACAAACAAAAAACAAAATACAATTATGATGATAAAAAATTTGACATATACAGGGTGTCCCACTATTGGTATACTAAGCGCGAAGGGACATGTAGTTTTGCATACACTGATCACGTAAAAAAATACTTCAACAACAAAATTACACCAAAAAATTTTTGCTCAATTTTTACTGAAAATCTATGTTTTCTTCGCTAGCTTCGCGCAGCCGGCATATATCGCTTCGCTAATGTGAGCAATTTGTCTATGAAAACATAATCTTAAACGATAGGTCACGTGCTGGTAGCAAATCTGGGCGGGTTGCTTGTTATGGTTGTACACATAGAGTTTTAAAAATTCATCTATTTCAAGAAACAGCGTCTGGAATTTTATAAGTATTTTTTATTTACTACGTACAGCGTATGCAAAACTATAACCTCCTTTGAGCTTAGTATACCAACAGTGTGACACCCTGTAGACAATTAAAAACAATTAACAAAAAGTTAGTAATTTTTAGGTATCCCAACCGCGTTTTTAACCGCGTGGTTTAAGAAAATTCCCAACTGAATAATGTTTCAACGCGGTAAAAAGTAGCATATTAAATCATTATTTAGCCTCCTATCTACATATCTTCTAAAATAAAAAATCATACCGCAAAATCACTCTTTAGCGACATGAAAGACAGTCAAACAAACACACTTTCATGTCTTTACTGTTAGTAAAAGTAAGGAATTAGCATGAAAACTCCAATCCTGTCCCATACATTAAAACAAAAAGTTATTGAAGTGAGCAGTGACTACAAAATCTTTTCTCACTTACAGCTCGCTCTAAAATCCCGCACATGGCCGGGCACACCGCGGCGCATGTTTTCAAGCACGCTCTCCGCGTGCGACGACGGGAGAAACAACGATATGGTCACACGTGAGTATATAGATCTACCTTTCTCTTCTGTCTAAAAAGGATAGAAATTTTCTATGGGCCCTTAAACTACTTAAAATACTGGAGATAGTAAATTTTGCTGAATGGAAACTTTCCTTTATTTTTACAAAGAAATTGAACTGCATTCAAAGTTTTTGAAAATTAACTTGTCGGGAATCGAACTGCTGTGGAATCGATTACACTGCCAATTTTGACCTTCATGTACAAATTTGGACTTAGAAAAAATACCCTATATTTAAGCAGCTTGTATGTAGTACAGTTAATAAAGTTTAAATAGATATTATACTAATTTTGAAGTATAAATCTTTCAGAGGAGTGCGCTGGAGGTATTCTCCTCTCGAGCCGTGATGGGGGGAGATCTCTACGACGAATTCTCCTCATGTCGTATGTTCCTTGTGGCTTCTGGGCGAGATTGTGTGCGCGGCTTTTGGCGGACGGTGCGTTGGCTGCGGCCGCTCCGGAGTTGTATAAAGTGCCGCAAGAGGTTTGTTATAGTGTTTAGAAGTGTATTTCTGGTGAATAAAGTGTGTTTTTGAAAAATTGATCCATAAATCTTTATGATATTTAATTTGTACCTTGCTTTTTGTAGGTTAAGTAGGGGTAGAAATTTTCCTTATGTCATGTTCATCAATCGAATTTATTTAGTTTACTGTTGGGAACTACTTCTTACTATTTGTCACTTTTAGTCGATGCGATTGACAAAACTTCGTGTGTATTAAATGGAATTAGGATTTTTTAATGGATTAATTGTCGTAAACCTATTTGGTTTCCAATGGAGAAGGTATTCTAAAACATAATCTTAAATTTTTCTGATGATATTAAGTTGTTTTTCATTGATAGAGGACGAAACATGTATATATTTGTAAGATGTTATGAGCTGATTTCATTTTAGGTAAACCTTTCATTTAAAACCTTTCATTTCAGGCTTTAATTTCCCCAAATTTTTAACTGTATTATTTTGAAACTTTTTCAATAAAGATTTTTCTATTTCTATTTCTATTTCTAAAAGTAGAGAAAATGTAGTCTTTATAATAATTTGGTCAGTCATAAAATTCTGCTTCTTATTGTATAGATAATTATTAAATCTATTTATAATACGATTAAAAATAACCAACCAAACGCTTCCAGATCGAGCTCGACGAGACCTCCTCCAAGGCCCTGGAACTGGGCTGGTCATGGAAAGTCTGGAAGACGGGTGTGAAGCTGGTCTGCGGGCAGCTAACCCTGCTCTCACTCCGGGAGATCCCCCCCACAAAGGACCCACTGTTGGGTAACCTCGCAGAGGAGGTGGAACCGGAGGAGATTTATCATCAGATGAGGTGAGGAGTTTTATATTTGTGGTTATGTGAAGGTTAACTTTCTAAGGTTTTCTTGATTTTTAAGCTATACGTCGTTAAATGTGTTTAGATGAGTTCTTTAGGGATTATTTTGATGTGCTCTTAGCTTGGTGGTTGTTAATATTTTATTGTTTTAAAACGTTCTAAATTTCTTGGGATGACTCTTTGTGTGTTTATAGCTTTCCATCTGCGATTATTGCTGAGGTGTAAAGCGCGTTAATGTCAATTCCCAGTTTTAATAGAACAGGTTTGTTTCAAAAATAAATTCGGTTGGTCCTTCAATTTATCCGAATCGGAAACAGCGATTCTAGGACGTTTTCACGAACAGATTTCCAAGCTCAAACTTAAAAATCAATTTCAAAAAACTTTGTATACTTTTTTTTTAAAGTTTTTATGAGTAGTTTTTATAATTGTCATCAAAGAACATGCAATCTGAAAATTGAACAAAATTGTTTAGCTGCTCTGTTTCTCTTTTCATCTACTACCTCTATGTCATCTAAATGAATTCTAAAACGTATTTTCCTGCATTTTCCAGATTTCGTGTCCGCCAAGAAGGTGTATGGTGCGAGCTAGACATGCAAACATCTGCGTGTATAGAGATACTATTGCCTGCGCAGGCGTGTGTCGCGAGGCGGAAAGATGGCCTGCCTATTGGTGGTTATCAGGTATATATTTGCCTTTTTTTAGGTATTCTTGGTATAGACAAGTACAAGACCGACAGGATATTTTGTATAGAAAACTAGCGGTCCGCCCCGGCTTAGCCCGTAGTACATGTCTACGTTTTCTCTCCATAACAGCCATCCTCGTACTTCAAGGATTATTATAAAAAAAGAATTATCGAAATCGGTCCACGTGTTCACGCGTTATGCCGTGACCAAGGGAAATATGGATTCATTTTAATATATAGAGATGTATTGAAGTATAATAAACAATTACACTCATAATCACACTTTTGAAAAATGTTAGAGAGGCGTTGCATAAAACATGAATTGAAATTACACCTTATTTCGAAGCAGAAATGTTCAAAGTCGCTTATTAGAAAACTCTGCCTAAACACGCGTAGGCGGAGTTTATATAGACAACAATTTTAACTTACTTTCCTAATTTTGTATATTATTGTCCTATCTTAACAGTACCTTTAAGCATTTTTTATCTGTCATAATTATATCTTTATCCCTTTAACAATATCATCCTTTCAGAACCTAAACCGAACACACTTTTTTATATTGTTTTTTCGTTTTTTTTTTTTCACCACAAAACTATCTGACCACTTTTCTTTGCAACTTTTCACAACTATATTTTCAAAAACACTTACTGCACTTCTTTGTCAATTTTGTTTCAATATTTTTTTGCTCCTTCTCTTTTCTTTTGACACTTTTTTACTAACGTACCGGAAACAGGTATTCACAAACACCCCGCCCACGTATCCCCAGAGTATCACGCTGGAGCCGAGTCCGACGGTGCTCGCGAAAGTGCTCGCGCTCGTGTCGGATTTGCTCGATCTATTGCTCGAGGACTGGTATCCTAGTTTGGGTGAGTATGTAGTTTAAACGATAGTGTAATCGTTGAAATAATGTTTCGTTTTGACTATTCGTGTTTTATCTTTATTTTGTACTAGCGGTCCGCCTCAGTTTCACCCGGTACATATACTTCGCAATAAAAGCCTATGTTCTTTCTCAGGGTCTAAAGATTGTCTGTGCCAAATTTCATCAAAATCGGTTCAGTAGTTTATGCGTGAAAATCATACATACATACATACATAATTACAAACCATTCCTCTTTATAATATTAGTATAGATTTGTGCAGTAGACAATTATTTATTTACTGGTGTCCTTTATCGGATCTGAAAGTATCTCTGTACCAAATTTCATCCAAACTGGTTCAATGATTGTGGCGTGAAGAGGAGATGGACAAATAGACTGATAGACAGATAATCATTCTCCATGACGTGACTGTATTGCCATGACGCGACCTTGAACCTTCAACCTTCATTTCAAAACATATTTTACATTTGAATTTGATATTTTTTTTTGTTTTATGGCATTCAAATGCTTTATTGAATTGCCTATGGCTGAATTGGTCAAGCATCCGCCCCGAATTGGGGTGAAAGGATGTGGGTTCGAGTCGCGCTTCGTGATCGAAATTTTTCTATTCTTTATAAAATTATATTTACATTTTTTGACGGACCGGTTTCCTTGGTTGGTAGTGGCTCTGCCTTCCAAGTCAGGTCGTGGGTACGATTCCCACCCGGGGCAAATATTTGTGTGATTAACATAGATGTTTGAGCTGTGTCTGAGTGTTAATTGTCTATATAAGTATTTATTTAAAATTATATATGTATGTTTATCAGCCATCTGGTTTTCATAATACAAGCGAAAGCTTAGTATGGGATCAGATCGTGCCGTGTGTGAAAATTGTCCAGAAATATTTATTTTTAAGCTATTGCATAGCTTCTATCGCGGGCCTTGAGCGCGGGGACCGAATCGAGAAATTCCGTAACGAAAAAACCTCACGCTCCCCACTCCGACGGGCGCGGAGGTGTGGCTTGAAGGCATAGCATGCAATAGCTTTACCGCGGCAGTCCCCGAGTGCCACACGTCTTTTTTATCTTAATATATATAAATCTCGTGTGCCAATGTTAAATAGTTTGTCTTCAATGGACTCCTAAACCACTTAACCGATTATAATAAAATTCGCACACCACGTGTAGTTCGATCCAACTTGAGAGATAGGATAGTTTAAACATGTAGGTACCACGGGCGAAGCCGGGGCGGACCACTAGTCTTATATATAAAAATGAATCGCAAAATGTGTTGGTAAGCGCATAACTCGAGAACGGCTGAACCGATTTCGATAATTCTTTTTTTATTATATTCCTTGAAGTAAGAGGATGGTTTTTATGTAGAGAAAACGTAAATATGTACCACGGGCGAAGCCGGGGCGGACCGCTAGTTTATAATATATATTGGACACGTGCAGGCACCCGGTTCGTGCACACGTCGGAGGGGCGGTGCCTGATCACGCGCGCGGTGCCGTGCCCCGCGTGCCTGCGCGACGCCGCGCAAATGCCCGCGCACGACGTGCACGATGCACAATTGGCGCAGGTGTGTTTGCACGACCGTCCGTATCTTTGCAACATTTCCCCACTTTAAAAAAAAAAAACAGAAACATAAAAGGTGTGTTAGTGCAGCTTCACCTGCAGGGTTACAATGTCGCAAGTCCGAGGGGCGGTGCCTGATGATCGTCAATTAGCTGTGCTCTGTGCTTTCACCCGCATGGCTCCGCTTCTGTTGGTCTTACCGTGATGATATGTAACCAACACCCAAAGAATTTTTCAAATCGGACCAGTGTTCTTGAGATTAGCACGTTCAAACAAACAAACTCTTCAGCATAATATTAGTATAGATTACATAAGTGAACAGCCAGCAAGAAATTTTGTAGTTTATTTTATCATCCTAAATTTATTGTATATTATTAATATGTATTTAAAAAGATTCGATTTTGAAACACTTCAAACTGATTTAAATCGGTGACAAAACATTAATTTTATTAAAACATGTTTTATCACCTTTTTAAACAATATTTTATATTATTATCATTACATAGCATTTATTTTTCCCAAATGACATCACCTTCATTATTAAATTACAATAATAAATTATTAAATTCCAGGCTTTAAAACGTCTCGAAATGGGCAACAACGAGCCGCGGCGTCTCCGACTATCGGAAGAGTCGAGAACGTCGGATAGAGACAGCGGCGTTGGCAATGAATCTATTGGTGAGTTTTGAACATTTTATTAAACTTTTCCCGATATTTTGAACGTTATAAAGTGTGTGTGGTTACCATTTTTAGGGTTCCGTAGTCCGACAAGAAACCCTTATTAGGGTTCCGTAGTCCGACAAGAAACCCTTATAAGATCGTTGAGTCCGCCCGTCCTAGTTTCATTTAAATTACAAAACGTGAAAACTCATTTCAAAAATTTTGATTTGAAGATTAAAATATTTTATTGTGGAAATCGAACCCTCGGAAGAAATGCTGCAGAAGAATCCAATAAATGAATGACTGACTTATTGAATTACAAAAAAGCAAGGTCTGAATGAACGAAAGACAAAATTTCTAATCTCGTCTATGTATCTCTAGCGCAATCCCGTCTTTATTCAGTCGAATGGTATACAGATGAACTCAGTGGTGGGTAAGCAGTCGATGCAATAAATGATGATTTATCGACTGGTTGTATTAAATGAATGACTGACTTGTTGATAGATTGGTTGAATGAATGACTGACTTATTGAGGAAATTGACGAATAAATACTACTACATTACTGTGATCTCGCAAATATCCACAGCGTCATCCCGTCTCGGCTCAGTATGTACAGAGGAACACAGCGATGCTGCGAATGATTGATTTAATGAGTTACTTATGGAATGAATGTATGACTGATTAACAGATGAATTGAGTGAATGAATCTCTTAATGAAATTTATAAATAACTAGTGGTCCGCCCCGGCTTCGCCCGTGGTACATATTTAGAATTCTTTGTCCTTCTCCTGGCTCTAAACTACCTCCCTGCCAATTTTCAGCTAAATCGGTTCAGCCGTTCTTGAGTTATAAGTGGAGTAACTAACACGACTTTCTTATATATATATAGATTTTTCATATAATATTTCCCAGCATCATCCCGTCTCGGCTCAGTGGAGGGTGTACAGCGGAACACAGCTGTGGGCGAGTGCTGGACGCTAGAGGAGTGCATACTGGCGGCGTGCACGGGGCAGCGGCTCGTGTGTCAGCACCACGCGGACGTGGAGCTGGCTGATGT
>CAJQZN010031959.1:0-15274 GCA_907164685.1 Colias eurytheme | reverse complement strand
ATTTTAATTAACGGCCTAGGATAAATATTAATTTCAACGACAGCACAAATCGTAGTCATTCACAAAAAATTTTGAAATGAGGGTAGTTTAGTAAAGAGGCCAGTGTCGAGCGCAGTTTGGTATTGAAACGGTAAATATCAAATCATTTATTTGCAATCAAACATGGTTACAACACAACAGACAACTTACATAATATAATAACTATAATATGTGATACTGTGACATTTTGAACAATTTGAACGATGTCTCCTATGCTAGGAAAAAAACCTGTGTTGTGTTGACCGGAGACAAATAATAATAAATATTAATTATCCTCGACGCGACAGTACAAATCGTAGTCTAATTATATAATTCACAGAAACTTTTGAAATGAGGGTAGTTTGGTAAAGAGGCCAGTGTCGAGCGCAATTTGGTATTCAAACAACCTTACAATGACAATGCTTAAATACGAAGATAATGTTGTAAATAAATCTTATATATAAAAATGAATCGCAAAATGTGTTGGTAAGCGCATAACTCGAGAACGGCTGAACCGATTTCGATAATTCTTTTTTTATTATATTCCTTGAAGTACGAGGATGGTTTTTATGTAGAGAAAACGTAACTACCACGGGCGAAGCCGGGGCGGACCGCTAGTAGTTAATAATAATGATGATTGTGATGATTCCAATAATAATGTTTAATAATCCCAGGGTTCACTCGAAGGCACGCTCCGCACGTACCGCGGGTGCGGTGTGCGGGTCGGTGCACGTGCTGCGCGTGCGCTGACGTTGCAGTTAGCACGTGCGTTGGAGTACTTGCATGCGCACAGAGTGCTGTATCGGGATTTGAAGGTACGTGGGGAGGGGGGATTGGTTATATAATTGAAAAATTTAATTTTTTTTGCTCGATAAATGTCAAAAGAATAGTTACCTGATGGAATTGTGTACTGTATCTATTGTATTAATATGGATAGAGTAATGACCTCGTTGAATTGCATACAAAACTGCAACGTTTACATTGCATTATAAATGAACTAGCTGTAAATGATCATCTAGATCAATCGCCCTATTCTGCCAAAAACTATAAAGAGTCTGTCGCTTAATATGGTAGCTACGGACGTTGAAATTGCCTTTTACCTGCTACGGCCATAAAATACCTTTATGGATAGTGTACCTTACATATATCTGTTACACTGTTCGATTTTTTCTGAGCAAGTTAGTGATCATCTCATCTATAGCAGACAGATTTTCTATTAAAAAAGAACCTCTTCATCTGCAATTTTTCTTATGCCCTCCAAAGAAGTAATAATCATCTACCTCATAATTATAATATTAGTTGGCTAGAGAGGATACCATAGCCTACTTTTTGCGCTGTAAAACATCTCCTTCCAATGAATTTCCCTGTCACCCCGAAAACCTAGTGACTATATAATCAGAGAAAGTTATTTTTCAGTCAGAAAATGTTCTGGTGTGGACTTTCCCATCACCACAAGAAGCCAACACTGCTGAAAGCGCAGAGGACCCAATTGATGTTCACGTCAAACTTGGAGATTATGGTAAGTTACTGTTTTTAAGCAATCTTAGAAAGATAATGTTTTATACCGACTTTGGAAAGAGGAGGAACTTTAAGCCATTTTGCAAAGATATTAGGACTTACTGACTTCACTAAGAAGGAAGTCAAAAGTAGATATCCGATAACTTTGCCGCGTGAATTTTTTGAATAAAACAAGAGGTCTTCTCATATTTCATATCATTATAAATTATTTCCATAGTATTTTTATTTGTCTTTCTGTGTGTTTGTTTGACTGATGCGTTGCTAAGGGTAAAACTCGAGAACTTTTTTTAACGTTTTTGTTGCAAGGAAGGTTCTTATGGAGAAAAACTCGAGGAAAAGAGCAGATCAAGGTTTCTCTGTGTAGGCTATAGTTATAAATAATGATCATTTGAAAATATGTTTGTCCACAGGCATCTCCCGTCTCGCTCCGCCATCAGGCACAAAAGGTTTCGGAGGTACGGAGGGCTTCATGGCGCCTGAGATCATGAGGTACAATGGTGAGGAGGAATATACGGAAAAGGTGAGTTAACCGACTTGAGAAAGAAATTGTTGTAGGTATAATTATGTGTTTATATCTATGTTCATAAATGTTTTGTACAAATGTAATAATTAAAAATGATTCAGTGGTTAATGTAAGTCCTTCTTCTTTTTATTATACTGTTGGCAGACTAATGCCATAATAGACAATGTAATATTAATTAATTTGGCAACACTCCATCTTGAAACAATATTTCTATGTCCGTCCATTACTACTGTACTGTATTGTAAAAGTCGGTTAAAATAAAACTCCACATCTAAAAGTATTTGCTGTTTATTATTTCAACTACATATACCATAGTTGGATAGTGAAATTTTCAGTGATGATGTATTTCTGTAGCCGCTAATAAATATAAAAAAATCAAGGTTAAATATCGGTTGGCACGGTCTTAAGTTGGATGGGTGGACAATTCTTTTGCAGTTCTTTTTTAGCTTACCTATATGGAACCTTTAGTCTTGAGACCAATTTTTATGTGTGTTGACTAGTTTTTCCACTAATTTTAAACCGATTTCCTATATTACAGGTGGACTGTTTCTCCTTTGGCATGCTGTTATACGAAATATTTACGCTACGACAGCCCTTCGAAGGGCACGAGGCGGTGAAAGAAGCTGTGCTGGAGGGAGCTAGACCTCCTCTATCACCTAGGGTAAGTCTAAATACTTAATTTAAATACTAAATAAAAAAAAATTCAAAGATAGTATTAAAAAAGGTAATTCAGGTATTTTTTCACCCCATTGAGTTACATTCTTCAACCGACATAAAAGAGGAGGTTCGAAATTTTGCATTTTTTTTGCTTACCTCAGCTAATGCCGTCCAGTGGAATAATGGGACCACCATTTAAATTTTGCCCAGTTCTAACCATTTGAAGGTGGTTGAGATTTTTTGCTCAAAATAATTTTATTTATTTGATGACAATCGGGTACAAACGTGGTGCAGTTTTAACAAATGTACATTTAAGTGTAAACGTTGCATAGGTTCCAAAGTGCCCGTGATTTTAATTGTATATCTCAGAATTAACAATGCTCCTTTGAGAATATAGCAATAGCCTTAGTTATATTTGAATTTTTTCTTAGTTTATATGTATTTTATAATATCCCAGGACCTGCAATACCCATGCAGTATGTTAGAAACGATGCGTCGCTGTTGGAGCGGGGCCCCAGAACTGAGGCCCTCCGCCGCTGCCCTCGTGGCTGTGGCTGCAGCTCCTGAGTTCCTGGCCTTAAGGGACGCAGCTGTTGTGAGGCAGGCTAGGGCTGCTACGGCTACTGCTATCAGGAATGTTACTGGTAAGTTAGGGCCCCAGATTAGGGGCCCTAGTTGGAGATAATTGTGAGGGAATAATAAAAAGAACGGAGCTTTCGTGGTGTATAAGTTAAGAGAAGCTGCGACGAATGCTATTCGGAATAACGGGAGAGTGTGGGGTCCTAGAAGTGGGGCCCTCTTGATACTGATGCAGTTCCTAGCGCTGAGGGACGCGGCTATAGTCCGGCAAATGAGGCCCCGACCGCTATAAGGAGATTTATTAGTAAGGACAATACGCCATTTAAGTTTTTAACATATAAGCTTAATTTTCAGCTTTCATTAACTGGAAAAGAAAAAAAAATGTTGTGTGGTTTTATGAAACCACGGTAAAAGTGAAACTGTTCGAACGGTTCCGAACACTGCTTTGTGTAGCGCATGTCGCGTGACGGTCGGCTGCCGAGTAGGTATACCTACTCGGCAGCCGCGATACACGCGACATGCGCTACACAGACCAAACAGTTTGAGACGATGTAATAAAAGTTTCACTGTAAAAAATAAGGAATCGATAATGTCAATGATTTCAGAGGAGAACCCAGAAGGTTGGGAGATCTGGTACGGCGGTGCGGAACCAGAGCGAGCGCATACGCTCATCACCTCGCCGACCACGTTTCATCATCATCACAGCATTACTGTGCCGCCAGGTGATAAATATTTAATTTATTTTTATCATTTCTTTTTATTTATAACTAGCTGTGCTCTGCGGTTTTATCCGTAGTGCTCCGCTCCTTTTGGTCTTAGCGTGATTATATATAGCCTGTAGCCTTTCTCGATAAATGGGCTATCCAACAAATCCGAAAGAATTTTTCAAATCAGACCAATAGTTCCTGAGATTAGCGCGTTCAAACAAACAAACAAACGCTTCAGCTTTATAATATTAGTAAAGATAGTATTATGAATAAATCATGCTTAGAATCTGTCCAAAAGTTTCTGATTCTTTTTTTTTTTAATTATAAGTTTATATTTTTATTTTTTCCTAATATTCCAGATAAAGCCGATCCAGTGATAGTGACAGTGATGTGTCGTGTCGGTCAAAACATGTGGCTCGGCGACTCGGTGGGACGAGTGTCTGTTTACTCGTGAGTATCTATGGAATTGATATACCCGAAATGATGAGATTGCTTTTTGAGTGTAGTGAAATAATGTCTCGATAGAGTATGCAAATTATTTATTTGGGTCTGTTGGCTTTTGTTAAGCATTTTATCAATCGTTAAATTTGACTGTTTTTAGGGTTCCGAACCACAAAACGGAACACTTATAGTATGATTTCTTTGTCCGTCTGTCTGTCTGTCAAAACAACATTTAATGAACATAGGTTTGTGCGGAACCTAGGGAACCTAGGTGCTCGCGCACACTCGTGCTTGACCGTTATTTTGTGATTTTGTCTCTATATTAATATATTATTTATTTATTTATTACAGGATATCAGAATGCGCGTTACTATGGAGCGCCAAAGTGTGCGAAACAGCGGGTGGAGGCGGGTCCGGTGTGGCCGCGCTGCAAAACCTCGACCCGCTCAATAGAGTCGCTCTAGCGCTCACCTGTGGGAGGTAAGTGTGCTAGATACAGGTACAGGTACAGGTAAGTGTGCTAGATACAGGTACAGGTAAGTGTGCTAGATACCGGTACAGGTACAGGTAAGTGTGCTAGATACAGGTACAGGTAAGTGTGCTACATACAGGTACAGTTACAGGTAAGTGTGCTAAAACTCACAATAGCACCATAAAATTGTCTGAAGTGAAACTCTGCCTATGGTTGTACTAGGCAGAGTTTTCTAATAAGCTATAAAATAGACAAGACTGAACACTAAAACATTACTGCAATCAAAGAAGGTATTATTTCAATTTATATTTGATACGCTCCTACATTTTTTATTATTTTTCTATTATTTTAAAAATGTATATCTCTTATAAAAGCAGCTGAATGTTATAAAACTAAATATTAAGTTTAGTTATTAAATACTAGCTACGATCCGCGGTTTCACCCGCGTGGCTCCGCTTCTGTTGGTCTTAGCATGATGATATATAGCCTTCCTCGATAAATGGGCTATCCAACACCGAAATAATATGTATTTCAAATCGGACCAGTAGTTCTTGAGATCAAACTCTTCAGCTTTATAATATTTGTAGTATAGATTGATAAATGTTAATTTTATTTCGTTCCAGATTATTCCTAGTGTCGTCAGAGCGACCACAAGCGGAGAGTACGTTTGTGTTAACAGAACTAGGCACAGCTACAGAATTGAACTGCCTAACTGCCGTGCATACAGAGAATGGGTAAGTTTCTATCGATAAATTATTCTATGGGTGTTTCTTTACGGATTGTCTATTGAACCTTTTTACGTAAGCCTTGTTTTTTTTGAGCAAGTCTGATCTTTCATACACTTAGGAGTATCTCAGATCTACCCATAGACATACAAAATTTCACGAGAAACGGTTCAGCTGTTTCGGAAGAGTATAACTAACATTACAAGAGAAGAGATTTTGTCATTTCTCGGGCGAGAACTTTGCAACATGCAGTGTTGTTAAAAAGTTATTAAAAGTAAAAAATGTAAAGGAAACCTTACCAGAGCTCTAGAGCCAGAGCAACAAGTAATTTATAAATTAAACAAAGCAAATTTTGATTGATAATATCACTACATAGTATAAAACAAAGTCGCTTTTTCTGTCCCTATGTATGCTTAAATCTTTAAAACTACGCAACGGATTTTGATGCGGTTTTTTGTAATAGATAGAGTGATTCAAGAGGAAGGTTTTAGTATATAATTTATTAGGTTTTAGACAAAGCGGGCGAAGCCGCGGGCGGAAAGCTAGTTATAAATAAATGATTCTCGATCTCTAACTAATTATTTCAACACGATTTACAGAATAGAACTATGGGCGGGTGGTGCTGGTCTATTCACATATACGATAACAGAGGAAGGTGTGAGTGGGGCGGAAAGTGTCCCCGCCCCACGGCCCATGGCCCTCAAGTATTTGGCCTCTTGTCCGCGGCTGCCAACAGTACTGGCAGCGTGTAAGAATGGTAGGTGGAAGTACCCTTAAATAGTTAAAAATGTGTTTTTTTTTGTCATAGCGATGTAACCACACTGAAGTCCTAGATTGCCTACACCCTTAAATAGTTATTAATTATAGTAGTGTGTTATTCTCATAGTGATGTAACCATACTGATGTCCAAGATTGCCTACTGTGTTGGCATGTGGAACTACCCTCAAATGATCAAAAAATATGATTGTATGCTACAAATTTATTTATTTAACTGCCTCATATTTCCTGTTCTCGTATATATTTTTAATGGTATTTCATTTTTAGTTAAAATAGATAAACAGTTAAAATTTTCAGAGCTGATGTATTTATGTTGCCGCTCTAGCAAAAAATAATCGGGGCTTAGCAACGGTTGGCACGGTAATAAATTGGATGGGTGAACTTTTTTGATGCGGTAGCTCTTTAGGCTTATCATTGATTTTTCCGTACCTAGAAAAAAACTATTAAACCGTTATTCTATATCTATCTATTTCAGGTAAAATAAAATAATAAATAATAAATAAAAAGCTTTATTTACCAAAAAGAGCAGTGCATTATAGTATTACAAAAGATCCAAACTAGGCTGTTGCCTGTGTCTTGGATCTAAGAAACGATGTATAACAGGTCTCTAAAAAGTGGTTTTATATCCTATATTTCCCTTTCCAGATGTATACGTATACGCATATTCTGCGATAACGCGCGAGCAGATAGCTAGACTCGACTGCAGTAAACTCGCGCCTAGTTCTGAAAGTTTGCAGTCTATTGCAAGTGACGATCCGCTCACTGAGGATAGGTGTAGGGTGAGTTTAAACTTAAAACAGTGTACAGTAAGATTCACGAAAGATGACTACGGCGCAGAAGGCATATTTAAGGTCCCTTTGGAGGTGCGAGGTGAGGTGCGGGCGGATCTAATTTTAAATAAATAAAAAATAAATTATTTAACCAACATTAAAACATTATCTTGTCTTAAGACTTTTCTTCATGAGTGTACGTGCACTGACGGCCGCCATTTGTGGTCACCTTTCGTGAATCGTACTGTAACTAAGTTAATTAGTGGGATATTGGAGTTTTGGTCAGTAGGAATGCGACATAATACTCGGCCCCTTCCCCGGAGGCTGTAGGTATGTATGGAAGACTAGCTGTCCCCCGCGGTTTCACCCGCATTGCTCCGTTCCTGTTGGTCTTAGCGTGATGATATATAGCCTTCCTTCTTCCTTCATTTTCTAAATCTAACACAAATTGGACCAGTAGTTCCCGAGATTAGCGCGTTCGAACAAACGATATAATATCTAATATAATTTATTAAATAGTTAAAAACGTCGGGGAAATAATGTGGACACACAATATACAATAATATACAAAAAAGCTTTGATCAGCGAATTGCATATGTGTGTCCCTACACTGATTGTAATAATGCGATATCAATATGTCGATGTGTGTGTTCAGGTGACGGCGCTGTGTGCGGTGGGCGCGGACGCGTACGTGGGCACCGCGTGGGGCTGCGTCGTGGTCGCACGGGCCGCCTCGCTGCAGCCGCTGGCCGTGTGCCGCCCGCACGATGAGGAGGTACACACACACACACACACACACATATATATATACACACACACACACACACATAAATACACATACACATACACACACAACTCGCTGCGCCCGCTGCGTCTGCCCACTACCATCATTCTACCCACTATCTGGGTGTGCAAATATTTAAATGGAAAAAGATTAAATTACACTAATTCTCCGTGTCACAAATTCTTAAACGTCACTAATTCTTCATTGTCACAGTTTCCGCAATGTAATAAATTCTTGAATGTATCTACCCGCCAACTATATCAAGCATTTCTATTTATTTAGTTATTGTCTTATCTTATGACATCCCCCGGATACCATAAAATAACTTTTAAGCTATTGCATAGCTTCTATCGCAATCCTTGAGCGCGGGGACCGATTCCAGAAATAAAAAACCTCACGCTCCCCACTCCGACGGACACGGAGGTGTGGCTTGAAGGCATAGCATGCAATAGCTTTACCGCGGCAGTCCCCGAGTGACACACGTCTTTTTTTACTCCATTTGTCAACATTTGATCTAAGCATGTGACCTGTCCAACCCCACTTCAAGCGCAATGCTTACTCATGTGTTGTTTTTTATTTTATTGTCTCTCTGTATATTTTTCATCTGCCAACCTGCACTTAGCGTGGTGGATTATGGCCTTATAGGATGCCCATGTACCAGCAGTGGGAACATATATGGGCTGATGATTATAATGATATTTTTCAGGTGCGGGCAATACTGCCTTTATACCCACATGGCAATGCGACAAATCCGATGTTGGCAACCCTGGGCGATGGATACCGACCGCTACTCAATAGATATGCACCTTCACAGGTAAGAAATAAGAGAAGTACTTTTTAAAACAATTAAAAAAATATGGTTTTCATTCTTTCAAAGATGTTACAACTAATTTATTTCATTTTTCATAGACAGGAGAACATCGTCGCTGTTTAAATATGCTTTATTATTATAAAGAATAACTCAAAAATGTGTTTATTAAAAGTCAAATGTTAAAAAAAAATCACGACACTATTTTAACGATATGTATTATTTACTTTAAAAGGGTATAAATTCGATTCCTGTTATAATATTGTGTTAAAATCCTAAATTTATAATTAATATACCTTTTTTTATTGTTTTTCAGTCTAACAACCCGAACATTGCGCTCAGCGGTTTCTACTGTCTACTATGGCGGACTCAACATTGGATACCTGATTGAAGAAATAAAAAAAGACGTGTGTCACTCGGGGACTGCCGCGGTAAAGCTATTGCATGCTATGCCTTCAAGCCACACCTCCGCGCCCGTCCCCGTGGGGAGCGTGAGGTTTTTTCGTTACGGAATTTCTGGATTCGGTCCCCGCGCTCAAGGCCCGCGATAGAAGCTATGCAATACCTTAAAAACTAGTAAATAATAACAAAAGTAAAAAATAAATACGTACCTAACCTATTGAACTACAATAAACCACGAGACTCCAAAAAATGTCCAATGCAAAACTTAGAAAATTTAGAAAACTCTGCCTGCCTAATACAAACAGGCAGGCAGAGTTTTCTAAACGATACAATATACATACTTTGAACATTACTGCCATGGAATAAGGTGTTAATTTCAATGAATATTGTATACAACACCGCTCGGACATTTTTGAAGACCTTTTAATAGGCGAATGGGAAACTTGTTTATCGTAAACGTCAATAAAATAACCCTAAAATTTTCCATCGAATTACCTACATAGAACATTTTTATAAATGTAGGACTTAGATATGTTTAGGGTAGCTAAGTAGGTAATCTAATACCTAGATTTTTTATCTACCTGTAGGTGTTCAGTCTCTAGAAAATTTTCTATTAATACGATCTGTAGTATTCTAAAGGTATTATATTACTAAATTAACCTATAACTTAAATAAATATACCGGCGGCCGAATTGAGAACCTCCTTTTTTTGCAGTCGGTTAATAAGGATCAAAGTCAACTCAAACATTTATTTATTATGTAAAAATTGCTTTAAAACTGTTTTTCCACTCACGTATAAACGGCTTATCATATTTGTATGAAATTTGGTATACAGATAGATTATAGTCCGAAAGTCTTGAAAAAATACTTTGAATCTATTACCCAAGTACGAAGCAAGTGATGCCACGGGTTTCAGCTTGTAAAATATAAGATGATGACTTATAAATAAATAAATAAAAAAATAAAAAAAATAGGAATTTACTAGAATTTATTATAAGTACATGTAAATAAGGAATTCTTTAAAATACTCAAGTATTATTGTGTTTTGTTAATAATAATTTTTAACTTTATTTTCATAAAGTTTGTGTGGGTATTATTTAAGGATGTAGCAATTCCTTGCTAAATATTGCTAAAACTATGTGTTTTATTTTAAGTTAAAACTAAAATGCACATTTGTAACTTTGAAAATCAATACTTATTACTTATTATGTTACTAACATACATACTAACATAAAAAATTCTCTTGGATATTCTAAAATTTTCATTTAAACTAACGTATATTTTTAAATTGGTATTATCTATCACGATAATTTTAAAATACTTTAGAGTTAAGGGCATTTTTATTTTGCTTTTCATTCTATGTACAATGTACATACTAGTGTCAAAACTATGAGAAATGGCTGACAAATCTGTTTCCGTGTTTGAAAAAATCCACAGCAGCAATTTTAATAATAATTATTAATACTAAACTAATGATTTTGTCTTTTTTCTCGGTAAGAATATTTATAAAAAAACGTGTGTGCCCAGAAGTGAAACTTCTTTAGCAAGATTTAAAGATACCAAAATCGCCGCCTTACTCCACGTCATGGAGTCCATGACGTGACGGTATTACTATGATACCTTGAAATTTTACTCTCAACGCGCCTAAAGAAGTTTCACTTCAAAAGGATTTCAAAATGAGTTGCCAGACGTAGAATATTTTTGTAGTTATGTTCATTATTTTTATAAATAGTAGGTACATTTAAGTACTATAGTAATTTTAGTCGTAAAAAATAATTTATGAAATAATTGCACCAAAAAGCCACGTCAGTCAGTCTTAAAATTAAACGTTGTGCTTGCAAAAAGTTTTATATTTTAATAGTATAAGATATACTGTATTTAATATTTTCAAGTGCTGTTTATGTAGCATAACCGCTTTATTATTTTTATACTGTTTTCTATGTAAATAAAACGTAATATATATTGTTTTTTTATAAATAAGTTGGTGTATTGTCAAAAATGCATAATGTGATGATGCGAAATCTTAATTTTAAAATGATTTGAAATTTGATAAAATTGTGTGATTAAGAATGAAACATTATTTTAATTTTATATTTTTTGTGTACAATTGAAATACGAAAAATACTGATTTTTATTTAATATCAAGATGTAATAAAACCTTATTTATTATGCGTTTAGATTGTATCGGTTATAGATATTGTATGGCCCATTTTTGTGAAATGCTTATCAGATGTGTTGGTACCAAAGATGAATAATAAAATATTAAACGAATAATCTTGTTTTATTTTCTACACTTCCATATTTTAGGTAATCTCTATCCTTACTTTTATGTTTGTCTTTCTTTCCCGTGTCAACGGAGCTATTTTATGGTATGATCTATATGATTGAGGTGTTAGTTTGGGGGCTAGGCAGTGATATAGGCTACTTTGTATCGCACTAAAATATCTCTATCGGAAGACTCATTATGATGCGCATTAGACTCATTTTGTCTCTCCCATCAAGTCTATGGGCTAATAAAAAAGTCTCCCGGGAGTTGCGTCGCTACGTGCGCGCATTTTCTTACTAGCCCATAGAGTTGATGGGAGAGACAAAATAGTTGCGGAGACAAAAGTTGCTCTTGCGCGCTAGCCCTTAAAATCAGTCAGAAATTTCGATAGATGGCGCAATATGTAAGATATGACATGATAAGATATGATATATATATTCGTTAATTTTCTTTGATCACACGAGCGAAGCCGTGGGCTACAGCTAGTTATGTATGAATATATAACTGAATTTAGATACTACGTTTCACTCTTGGCCAAAACCACTAGAAAATCCTTTTATCTTCTTTCTCAGCACTTGAGGGATAAGATTAAAAATAGCCTGTCCGTCTTCAATTAATTTCATTCCAACCTTTATCCAAATAGGTGTTGAGATTTTACCATACATGAATAATAATTATGTCTAACAAACAGATTTTGTGCTATTTACAGCTTGCCCGTACAATTCAATATTGAACTAGTCAGAGAGATTACTAAAGCATGAATCAATTACCACTAAAGCGCGTCACACACGGTGAAGATACTATAATATTTTATGTTAAGATTCTCTACAAATGACCCGAAATGTCAGTGTTTCGGGTCATTTGTAACAGGATGGCGGTTCCACGGTGGTCTTAGTACGCAATGACAAAAAGAAAAATGATGGTCAGTACGCTGATACCGGATACCTTAAGATACTGTAATATTTTATATTAGAGAATCTTAACATAAAATATTATAGTATCTTCACCGTGTGTGACGCGCTTCATACATTTTAAAAAGGTAAAAAATTAAACACTTTTCACTAGGTATACGAACTTTAATATTATTTCAAGATACAATAAACGAAAGGAAATAAACGTTTGTCCGGAGTTCAGTCACAGCTCGAATTAATAGATATTGGCTATATTTAGTTTCCGTAAATTTGTGATCATTCCTGTCCTGCTGTTGATGCCTCAACACGAAGCATACGAAGTAACATCTGAAAATATTAAACCAGTCATATTTCTACATTTAGATTTATAGCAGTCAAATTCTTTATTTAATTTGAGTTAAAAATCCTTGCTTAAATATAATAAACTAGATTTCCACCCGCGGCTTCGCCCGCATTTCAAAGGAAAACCCGCATAGTTTCCGTTCCCGTGTGACTCCGGGATAAAACCTATAATATGTGTTAATCCAATAAATTTCATTGTAATCGGTTCAGTAGAATTTGCGTGAAAGAGTAACACACACACACACACACACATCCTCACAAACTTTCGCATTTATAATATTAGAAGGACATAGGATGCAAAAGCTTGTCTTTATTACACGTCTCGTCGTCATATTATAAAGCTGAGAGTTTGTTTGTTTGAACGCGCTAATCTCAAGAACTACTGGTCAGATTTGAAAAATTTCGGCGTTGGATAGCCCATTTATCGAGGAATTCTATAAGCACAGTATTACCATATAAGGCTATAATAATTATCATCACACTACGACCAACAGGAGTGGAGCCACGGGGGTGAAACCGCGCGGAGCAGCTAGTTATTGATAATCTTATCTTATATATAAAATTCTCGTGTCACAATGTTAGTCTGCATACTCCTCCGAAACGGGTGGACCGATTCTCATGAAATTTTCTGTGCATATCGGGTAAGTCTGAGAATCGGCCAACATCTATTTTTCGTATGTACCACGGGCGAAGCCGGGGCGGGCCGCTAGTATAATATAAAAATGAATCGCAAAATGTGTTGGTAAGCGCATAACTCGAGAACGGGTGGACCGATTTCGATAATTCTTTTTTTATTATATTCCAAAATGAATCGCAAAATGTGTTGGTAAGCGCATAACTCGAGAACGGGTGGACCGATTTCGATAATTCTTTTTTTATTATATTCCTTGAAGTACCAGGATGGTTCTTATGTAGAGAAAACATAAATATGTACGACGGGTGAAGCCGGGGCGGACCGCTAGTTATTGAGAAAATATTCAGTGATTTGATTTTTTAAGGTGCTAACATACACTAATAGGTATATTATAGGTGTATTTTAGATTGGTACATTGCTTTCAAATGCATTAAAAGTATAAATTTTTATAGCCGATCCCGGCTCGTGATCGAATTTTTCTATTCTTTGAACATTGAACATTTTATTAAACGTTTTGTCGAAAACTTTATGAAAATCGGCTGAGCAGTTTTGCGTGAAGCAGTAACAAACAATCATACAAAGATTCGCATTTATAATATAAAATATTGATAGGATTAGTATTAGACTAGCATTAGACTTATTACCTAACATAAGACTAGCTTTCCGCCCGCGGATTCGCTCGCGTGGACTACAAATTGTTGGCTCCGTGGATTTTTTTGAAAATACATTACTTTTATACCAAACACATATCGCAAAGTTTTTATAGTATAAATCCAGTAATACTGTGGAAAGCCGCTAAGTCAAATTTAAAAGTATAGGACTTAAAAATAATACATGTAGGTACCAATAATGCAGGAATGAAATAGGAATAAAAAACAAAAATACAGAGATGTAAAAATTATTTATTATTCATCTTCTTTTTCATAATTATCTCTTATAAGTAAAACATCATATAATCTTATAAATTTAATATATAAAAAACTAAAAAACACGCTTAAACTCATGAAATTATTGTATTTTCACTGATCCTTGATAATTGTAGTAGATAAGTGGATCAAAACAGAGTCTAAAGCGCGTCACACACGGTGAAGATACTATAATATTTTATCTTAAGATGACATTGTAGACAAAAAGGAGAAAAACATTAAAAGAAAACGAGGTAAGACTAGGAAGCGAAAAATGTTACCATTTGAAAACAAATGCTGCAAAAAAGAAAAACCTAGTGTAACCAAAACGTTTTTAAATGATTCGGTATTCTCAGTAATTCCTACGTATGTTGAAAACTGGAGAGGCGAAGGTGTTCCTAAAGATGATTCTGCAAATAAACCTGTAAATATAATGTTTTTAAAAAATAGTAATTTTACTGTACAAGATATATCTGAAAAAAATATTAAATTAACAAACACTTGTGCATTTGATTCCGTATTTTTTTTTATTGGCCCACGGATTTAAAGAGTATTCATGCATACGCGATTTATTTGACAATAATTGCAGAAATAGGGATATAACAGCGTTTTTACAAATCCTCTGTAACTCTGATAATAACAGTGAAGAAGCAAACAAATTAAGAATAAGAATTGCTTCGATACATTTCAAAAACAATCATTATGATTGTGAATGTAACGCTGCATTTATTTATGAGCACGTCTTAAATGATATTATTTTTAGTGCTTCTTCTGTAAGTAACTGTTCAAATAGTGCATGCATAAATTCTACCCCATCAAGAAGAAAACATGTGTTTATACCGTTAAATTTAGATATAATTAATATTTTCACCATCAGTAACTTGGAAGATTCTATTCTTATATATTCTTATATATTCATGATTGGGAAAACAAGCAATGCAGAAAATGCAATAAAGTAGTTCTATTTCATTATACCTTGTCAAAAATTGTTACGCCCGTAGCACACCTCCGCTGCGAAACCATGACCGCGGAACC
>CAJQZN010031958.1:0-13236 GCA_907164685.1 Colias eurytheme | reverse complement strand
GATGTGGCGTGGGTAATACAATGCCATATGTAATATGACGTGTGTGAAATTAAATCTTACGGGATATGACGTGTGTGATGTGATGCCATATGTAATATGACGTGTGTGATATAAAATGTCATCACACTGACAATTTTAAGATATGAATTAATATAATTTGTTGTAATTTGTATTTTATTTATTACAGCGGTGCTTTTTTGGGTCTATCTAACTTGAAAGAACTTTACTTAGACAACAATAAGTTGACAACATTGCAAACGAACACTTTCGACTTGGTCAATGACTTACGGGTGAGATATTTTAGTTATTTTATATTTATATTAAGATTTTGGTTTTTTGGACCCTTTTGTATGAAAAAAAGTTTTTTTATGACCAATAATACTAACTGGATTACATTATTATTATTATTTAGATATAAATATGCTGTTAAAATCGAAAAAAGTATTTTTTGCTAGCAAAAAATTGTTTCATCAAAGTTTTTGTTCTTTTGATGTGAATCATTAGGTGCGTTGAGAGTAGTTTCATGGACGCGTCATGGCAATACCGTCACGATTTACGACGATTTTTGTATCATTATCCAAGAGGTTTAACTTCTGACACGTGTGCTTGGCAAACACGCTCTTTTTTATTATTATTTATATGCACATAATAATATTGCCAAAGAAGTTTCACTTCTGACACGTGTGCTCGGTACATACGCTCTTTTTTAATTATTGAATGAACAGATATTAAATTATTCTTTTATATATTTTTTTTTAAATATTCTTATTTATATACAAATTTTTTTAATACATATAATAGTGTAGGATAGTAAAAATGTTTTTTTTTACAGGTTTTATCAATTACCCACAATTACCTATCTTTCACCCCCCCTCCCCCCTCCGGCTATACTAACTTAGATCACCAATCCCCGTTCTCAAGTTTAAGTGATCTAGTTAAGTTGGATCTAGATCATAACTTAATAAGTAACATTTGTGAAGATTGGCGAAGTGTGATGGTTTACTTGAAGTATTTGGATCTATCGTACAATAGGATTGAAGAAGTGACTGTGAGTTTTTATTTATTTTTTATATTTTACTAGCTTACTGCCCGCGGCTTCGCCCGCTTTGTCTAAAACCTAAATTATATACTAAAACCTTCCTCTTGAATCACTCTATCTATTAAAAAAAACCGCATCAAAATCCATTGCGTAGTTTTAAAGATTTAAGCATACAAAGAGACAGAGAAAGCGACTTTGTTTTATACTATGTAGTGATTTATTTTTCATTATAAACACAGTTAATATTCAATTTTCGGCTTCATGGATATAAGCCATTTATAATATTACTAGCTGCGCCCCGCGGTTTCACCCGCATGGCTCTGCTCCTGTTGGTCTTAGCGTGATGATATATAGCCTATAGCCTTCCTCGATAAATGGGCTATCTAACACCGAAAGAATTCTTCAAATCGGAACAGTTGTTCCTGAGATTAGCGCGTTCAAACAAACAAACTCTTCAGCTTTATAATATTAGTATAGATTTATCTACAGCACAGCTAGTTGTATTATATATCAAATTAAATATCTTATGTTTTTGAAGTAATTAATATTATCATTTTGATTGTTTTACGAGTTTTATACATTTAATACATTTATTATTTAAAAAATGTGTGCGTGTACTAGTGTACACACTTAAGAAGTGAAACTTCTTTATGACCTTATTTTTCAAAAAATAATTTACTATATAATTGCAATTTTACAAAAATACGTCGAATCAAGATGGCGCGTAACGGAAAAATGTCACGCGTAACGATAAAATGTTACACTAAATTTTTTTCCAACCCAGATAAAGAAGTTTCACTTCAAAAATCTATTTCATAAAGCCTTTCCAACAAGAAACTACATAATTTAAACTAATATACTAATTAAAAAAAACCTTTGTTACAGGACATCGACCTATCCTTCATAGGCTCCGCCACAGTGGACTTACGTCACAACAACATCACGACGATCCGACTTGCCGACACGACATATCTAACCGACACGATATATCGTACCGACACTACCGACACACCTCTGGAAATTCTCTTAGACAATAACCCATATAACTGCGACTGTTCCCTATACACACTACTCAAATATTTGAAAAATAATCCAAAAAATAATCGTTTTATATTGGGAAATGCGCAGTGTGTAAAACCAGATGATTTGTCGAACAACACGTTGGCCGACTTGTCGCCCAACAAATTGGTTTGTGAATACAAAAGTTGCCCACAAAATTGTACTTGCTTCGTTCGACCGGCGACTTTAAAATATGAGATATATTGCAATAAATCGCTAGACAAGTTGACCGATTTGTTGCCCGATTTACCAGATGAGTTGAAAAACGCTGAATTAAGTCTTAAAAAATCGACAGATTTAAGTTATTTACCAAGTTATGTTAAGTTGGTTAACTTAACTGGCTTGAATTTAACAGACGCGCCTAAAGTTAATATTACAACTACGATAGATTTAAGTAATAATAACTTAACACAAGCACCAATAGAATTACTTAAAAACAACTGTTCTTTATACTTAGCGAAAAACCCATTTAAATGTGATTGTTCCTATAAAAACAGTTTACAAATCTTACGACAGTATAAAAACAACATTTTAGACTATGGTCTAATAGCTTGCGATAATTCTGAAGTTATATCTTCCAAAAATATCGACTCTATATGTGTTCTGCGATACGCTATTATGGCTATATCTTCTCTGGCCCTTTTAACTATTATTTCTATAACTTTGATACTAAGTTATTACAAAAACCGTGTTTTCATACGAATTATTCTTCGAAAACTCGGTTTTACGATTGCCGATGTTTTACCAGACGACATAAAATACGACGCTTTCATAAGTTACGCACACCAAGACGAAAGTATAGTGACGAATAAAATTCTACCAAATTTGGAGGGTAGGAAGAAATTAAAATTGTGCATACACACTCGTGATTGGCTGGTCGGGGATTGGATCCCCGAACAAATAGCAAAATCTATCGATCAATCGCGATGTACTATCATAGTTTTATCTAAAGATTTCGTTGAGTCAATATGGGGTAGTTTGGAATTTCGCACCGCACACACTAAAGGCAGGATCGTAATACTAGTAGTGGACGATGTTTATCAAAAAACTAATCTAGATAGTGATTTAAAGGCATATTTAACACTAAATACATATATAAAGTTGGACGATCCCTTAGTTTGGGAGAGACTAAATGACGCCATTTTAGTGCACGGGAAGAATAAAACTTTAAAGGAAGTTAGTGAGAAAATAGCGCCCGTTTTGCTAAATGTCAAGTTGAATCAAGATGGCAAATTGGTTAACACAGCGCCTGGGGTTTAAGTTATAGATAACTAGCTTTCCCGCGGCTTCCCCCGTTTTTTCAAAGAAAAACCCGCATAGTTTCCGTTCCCGTGGGATTTCCGGGATTAAACCTATGTTATGTTTATATATGTTAATCCAAGTTACCCTCTATATACAGGGTGTAATCGTTAAGTGTGCACAGGCGATTATTCCATAACTATTATAGATATCAAAAAACTTTAAACTGATATTGAAAGTACTATACCTAATGAGTAAAATGACAATAAGAACTTTTTAAAGTAAAACGAGAAATATCCAAAAATGTTACATGAAACGCTTCCATACATTTGATTTCCCATACATGTTGTATTCAAAGCAAATGTTCGAAATGGCAATGGAATACCATTGTATTCCACATCGAGCTCTATTTACAGTTTCTGAATGAACTTTCATTAAAATTAGCGAAGTAATTAAAGCACAAAATCAAATAAAAAAGCAAAACCTTTCATATTAAATGTATGAAATAGTCATATTTCATACTAAATATATGGGAGCGTTTCAAGTGACATTTTTGGATATTTCTCGTTTTATTTATAAAAAGTTAATAATGTCATTTTACTCGTTAGGTAAAGGGCTTTCGATATCAGTTTAAAGTTTTTTGAAATCTGCAATAGTTACGGAATAATCGCCTGTGCACACTTAACGATTACACCCTGTATGTGCTAAATTTCAGTGAAATCGGTTCAGTATTTGCGTGAAAGAGTAACAAACACACACACATCCTCACAAACTCTTGCATTTATAATATTAAGTAGGACTAGCGGTCCGCCCCGGCTTCGCCCGTGGTACATGTTTACGTTTTCTTTCCATAAGAACCATCCTCGTACTTCAAGGAATATTATTAAAAATAATTATCGAAATCGGTTCACCCGTTCACCCGTGATGCCGTGACCAAGGAAAATAGGGATTCATTTTTATATTTAGAGATTTTGAGGGTTGAATCTATAAAATGAGGGTAGTTTTTGACTTCTGAGTCTATGTAACAACCAGATGTTATAAAAAACAAGGAATACGGTACTTTTAGGAACGAGAGAATAAAATAATAATACAGAAATCGAATATTTACAAACAGAGCAAATTTCATATTATTCAATATATTTTGATCTATAAACTGAAAAATTTTAGTCATATTATTAGAACATGTGTCTTAATAACGGTAGATATAAATCATTTAATAAATCGCGATTTAAATCCGTTTTAAAGGCGATTTCCCACCTCTTTATAATATATTTTGCTTATACTAACTTCTACCCGCGACTTCGTTTGCAAAAAAGTTAGTATAATACCACGTTTTGCGTGATGTGTATGTACAGACTGACAAAATAAATGTTTTTCTTTAAGTTTCTCTCACGGTGCATTTAGATCAGACGAGCGAAAGCTCATTCAAACTTCACTATGTTAAATTGCTTTAGTGTAAACAGGCGTAGAGTATTATTTCGTTGTTCTTAGTGCGTTCGAAAAGATTATATATGCAATCATGTTCTAACACTGAACAACACTGAATACGAGTTTTCGTTTACACTATAATATCACGAGAGAATGCAGAAGAGTCTCAGAATAATGGTTACATTTTAAAGACTTCATAGGAGCAATCTCATTTAAAAAGCAATATTTTGAGTTTAAAATTTTAATTGGTTTGAAACCTAGAAGATACTGTATATGTATCTATAATATATTATTACTGTAAAAACGATACATAGATAATAAAAGTTTCCATTTATTTCTATAAAAAAAATATTTTTTTATATTTTCATTCTTTTTTTGGACTTTCGCACATGACATCAAAAAAATTTAATGACATATTATTGAACTTACAATTATTTACTGTATCTATATTCTATACTTACTTTTATGATCTGTGCTCTTTTTTGCCGCCAAATCTCATGTCATACTTTTTTTGTATTTTTATATGAGAAGTTGTCTCGATGTTACTGTCTTTGAATTTATATTTACGTATTATTTTTGATATGTTTTTGTATATAAATGTGTATAAAATATTAATTTTTAGAATCTCGTTAGATGTTATTATTGTAATAAATATTGAGCCATTATAGATTTATTATTAGGCCTAATTGAATTTAAGTAGTTTTTAATCAAATTATGAAAAATATGTTACAATTATTGACGTTTAACAACAAGACTCACATTCACGCTCTAAAATTGTCCTACACGAAACTCTGCCTCCGCGTGTATCGGGCAGAGTTTTTCTAATGAGCGATACAATGGACTTTGAACATTACTGCTACGGAATAAGGTGTTAATTACAATGAGTGTTTTTAGAAAACTTTTTTAATATAAGATTGTGAGTCTAGCTGCTTATGTCAATACAAATAAAATATGAATTATTATTATAGAAATTTATGAAGTGAAATTTCTTTAGGCGCCTTGAGACTAAAATTTCAAGGTAGGTCATGGCAATACCGTCACGTCATGGAGTAAAGCAACGATTTTGGTATCCTTGAATCTTGCCAAAGAAGTTTCACTTCTGACACGTGTGCTAGGCACACACGCTTTTTTATATAGGATATATTAAAAGTTTAAAATACATGAAGAAGAATCTCTTAAGAAAATCTAGTCTTACTAGAGAATATAATACTTACCATTGTTATCAATTTTGAATATTCATATGAAATGTATCAATATAGAAATAAGTACCAAACTGAATAAAAATATTTAAATGTACTAAGTGTTGGTCTTTTTTGAAATTATATAAAAACAAAAACAGTTATTATTGTAAAGCTTGTTAGAAATAAAAAAAATCCAATTCAACATTTTAATAAAATGTCACATTTTTGAAGTGAAACTTTTTTAGGCGCGTTAAGATTAAAATTTCAAGGTCGCATCATGGCAATACCGTCACGTCATAGAGTAAGGCGACGATATTTATATCTTTGAATCCTGCCAAAGAAGTTTCACTTCTGACACGTGTGCTCGACACTCTTTGAGTATTTTGAAAGGTCTACCATCAGATTATGTATATTGTAAAATCGGCTACCTAAAATGATATTACAAGTAAAAAGGTGTAGATAGGTTACCATACAACATTCAATTTTTGTATTAGATCCCACCGCAGGATTAGTAAGTTCATAGTTTTTTTGATGAAAACCAAATTTTATGTATATTTATAATTAACTAGCGGTCCGCCCCGGCTTCGCCCGTGGTACATGTTTACGTTTTCTCTACATAAGAACCATCCTCGTACTTACTTCAAGGAATATAATAAAAAAAAGAATTATCGAAATCAGTTCAGCCGTTCTCGAGTTATGCGCTTACCAACATTTTGCGATTCATTTTTAGGTATATATAAGATAAGATTTCGTTTTTCCCAAAAATCGATTAGAAAAAATTTAATTAAAAATGCTTGCGGCCAAATTTTGACTGGCAACCTAGTCGATATATATACATCAAATTTTGGTTTCATCAAAAAAACTATGAACGCACTAATCCTACAGTGGAATCTTAGCAGCTACTATTATGTATTCTGTGATCTTAGACTAAAACTGCACACTAACACACACACGATTAGACGTTAAAGTGAGATGGCATTCAAATATCGTGCGAAAAAGAGACAACTGAAACAAAATGTGGCTAATTAACCACATTTCAACTACTACTTCGTAACAACTAACATGCAATCTACACCTTTTTACTTGAATATAATCCTTCCTGTGTAAAATATAATAGAAATGATATTATGTATAGAGTTGTCTCGAATACAAATAAAGACTGTTTTAAAAACTCGATGTATTATTTTAACTCCCACTAAGTAAATCTATACTAATACTAGTTTGTCTGCTAATGTTAGGAACCATCGGCTCCGATTTGAAAAATTATTTCACTGTTTCTACTTATCGAGGAAGGAATCGCGTTTAAAATCTTTTATTTCTAAATGTATTAGTTAAGACTTGCTTAAAATGTTGTTTATCTATATTCTATACTACTATTATGAAGCTGAGAAAAGCTAATCTCAGGAACTACTGGTCCAATTTGGATAATTCTTTCGGTGTTAGATAGCCCATTTATCGAGGAAGGCTGTAGGCTAAATATCATCACGATAAACCCAATAGGAGCGGAGCAAGGCAGGTAAAACCGCGGCGCACAGCTAGTAGCTACTATAAAGTGTAAACACGAGTTTTTGCTACTACCTATAATTATTATAACCAGGAAAGTTCTGTTACTCAACACGAGGAAACTATTGAACAGATTTCGATTTTACTTGGCAATGCTGTAGCTTATATACCAGAGAATCAATAAATTCATAAATACTTTCACGTATAAAATATTTTTTTTCTTCACTTTCTACCTAACTACACTACGGCCAACGTAACTTGGCGGGCCTGAACTTCGCGCAGAAGGCTGCGCACGAACGTTTTTTAGGAACGAAATGGTGGCATGAGGCGGCGTGCGCGGGGCGGAGATCTAGGCTAGGGATTGACTCTATGTAAACACAATCATCCCTTTATTCGAACGAATATCGCAATCGATTTTTATCGATTTGAAATTTATTGATTTTTGTTTATATGAGATACTGAACGAAATAGCTTTACAAACTTATTGAATTTTATCGTTAGTAAAAGAGATTTCGAGTTTAATAGCAAAAAAAAACTAATAACATTTTATTTTCATGGTTGTAAGACATGATTTAGTTAAATATCATTTATTTATAAACGACCACTACAATAAGGACTGATTGAGAATATTTGAAACCTATTATAAAATTAAATATAAATATATTTCACAATTCAATTTCAATCGATTTGAAAAAAAAATCGATTAATCAATATCCTCAGACACGCATAGTGGACATCCCTTTTTGTTTACGTCGTATAACTTCGTGCATATTCGGCAATTCTCGGTACGCAATTATGTATCTCAGTCACACGTTAACATTGGTGTCGTGTTCGTGTCGCTATCTCTGTCTTGAGTACAGGCGGTTACAAAAGTTTTCGTTGAGTTGATCGTTATTATTTGTTATTATTATATTGTTGAGTGTTAAGTTTAAATTTGTTCGTGTTTAAGTTTGTTTTAGTGATAATTTGGAATATTCTACTTGGAATTTTGTATTATTCGCGAACAAAGATGCCACCAAAGCATAATATGGTTTTAAATCGCCAGGCGAGAAAAATAATATTCGATTTAACGCAGTATTTTAAAAAAGAAAAAGAAGAAGGCGTAAAAAATGTTGACAAAGTTTTTTTAAGAGTTGCTGAGTGAATCCTGAATTCATTAGGTTATTTTTATTGCTTTATGTCTCATAGCGTTTTGATATTTATTTTATTTGTACTTGGTCTCTGTATAAGGAAATTTTTATTCGAATTTCAGTTTAAAAGAAATAAATGCCTATAACACTTTTTTTACGAGTGTACATGCGCAAAAGTTCGTAGAGGCTATGTTCAGGCCCGCCAAGTTACGTTGGTCGTATTGTACTTACCTATTTCTTTATTCTTTGTCATTCTGAATCGTTGTATTGTAATCGTGATAAAAAATGTCTATCCATTATCACCTACTTATAAAAGTTTACAGGGAATATATAGGTAAGTTGAGTAGGTACAAACATTCAAACAGTGATTTGTCACGTTTTTTGGGAAAATGAGCTTGCAACACCAATTTGTACAGTTAATAAAATTCAAAATTTGCAAAACGTCTTTGTACCTATTGCTTTCATATTAAAATCAACAGTTTCAAACAGACAGTGTTTTCTCCAAAGGTCCGTTTCATTCATAAAATAATTAGTCCATGCAACGAATCAGAACATGCAACCGCCATTTTGTTTGTGTGACAAATCACTTTTTAACCGGTTTTTTCATGCAAAACATGTTTTGTCCAATCTATTTTCAATATTTTTTTGTATTTGAAACCTGTGTGGCAGGTATATTAGTATTGAAATGTATTCCCTATGCATTTCACAAGAACTTAATCTATCCTATCCATTAGGAAGGTCAGGTCACAGGTGTAATACATTATTTCACCTGACCAAATCACTGATTGAATGTTTGCTCAGTTCTGCAGCAATCAGCATATGCAGTTCGTAAAATAAGGCATCTCACCGATGAAGATACAGCTAGATTGGTTTATTTCAGCTACTTTCATAGCATTATGTCCTATGGAACTAATTATACAGTGGGGCAGGGCAGCAGATATAGAAACAATATTTCTATTACAGAAAAGAGCCATTCGCTCTATATATCCGTATTTAGAGCAATAATTTTAAATAATTCGTTTTAAAAAAAAATGCACATTTGTTTACTGAAATTTTATTATTATATTATACACCACTAGTTTTTAATCAGTACAAAAACTTTAAGGACATATTAGCGAATACATTATTATCATATGTATGATGTAAGAATTACATAATATCGATAAATAGCAAAGATATAACCATTTGTTTATTTAAGAAAGTCTCACTAAAATCATAGACACATTGCAGAGTTCATTGACTTATTCGTTGATAGTAATTACCTAACCTTGGACAATAAAATGAAACAAGACATGTAGGTAGTTACTAACTTTATTTAGTTTAATTCCTAAATTCAAATCTCCCCTTCATAGGTACTTCATCCAGGCTTAGGACCGGCATAATTACTTTTTACAATAAATTAAATAGGTACGTAGGTATGTAATTACAAAACAAACAATATCAAAATAAAATAAGCTATTCTGTATTGAAAGAAAAAACGATTTTGGCGTATTTAAGAAGTTAGAATCAGCTCTATTTACGATACCTAATCTGTATTGAAAGAAAAAACGATTTTGGCGTAGTTATTTAAGAAGTTAGAATCAGCTGTTTTTACAATACCTAATTTGTAATGAAAGAAAAAACGATTTTGGCGTATTTAAGAAGTTAGAATCAGCTGGTATTTACAATAATCTTAACTAACCTTACAAGTATTTCAATTGTCCTTCAAAATGTCCACCACCTTGATACACAGATGTGAACGTTTTATTAAATTGTCTTTTAACGAGAGAAGTACGTTTTTTTGTCTTTTCACTTCATCCAATATGCGCTAATTGTTCGACACTAACCGGCTCACTTTTGTTCACTTAATTTCACTTCACAAAAAGAGGTCCAAGGGTGTGAGATCAGGTGAGCGAGGAGCCCAAGCTGCAGGCCCGCTTCGACCGATCCACTGACTTCCAAACTCCGCTGTGAGAAATTCATGAACCGCAGCGTTATTCGACATTCGTACTACGTTGAGGATCCTCTTCAAAATACGCTAGTACATTACACGAAAACATTTTGTGACAACGCCTGCTGGTAAGCATTTACCACAGTTCGTACATTTGGCGATCGAGCGTTCGGGACTCGGGTACCTACTTCTTATCTGTACATACGTACTAGCACGAAGCATAAGTACATAATCCCGTGATGTGAATTGATATTATGACATCGTATCGGGAAGAACGTAAACAAACGCGACGAAAAAAAGCAAGTTTTCACTTCCGCTAACAATTTGGCACTGTTTGTCGCGTTGGACTTTGGATCGGGGGGCCGTTGGGGTGCGACGCGGGCGCAGGTCGCAGAGGGAAAGGGGGTGGCGGGGTGAGGAATGGCGAGCGACGCGAGTTTGCCGAAATTTATCAATGGATCTGTGCGGCGGACCTACTCGAAATCGTACGCTAGAAAATTACAACACAATACCTAGTGTGGGTCATTGATTAAATTATAGGTTTAACAATTTTTACATATTTATGTGGACAATTTTGGGACATTTCTGTTTGTTAGTGTTTTTAATTATTTCTTACACAAGTATGATTGGTTAAGGATACTTAACACCCTGTAAAATTTTTTGTACTGATTAAAAACTAGTGGTGTATATCTATAAATAGATGCTTTAATTTTCTCGCTGTACCAGTTTTGTCTATGACAATCATAAACAGCAATGATTTTTTAAATGATGATTAATTATCGCTTGTAAAAGTTTACATAAAAGTTTTGAGACATTTGGATGAATAAAGAAGGAAAAGGTTCGTGAAATAAAACACAGTAAATGTTATAATATTATATTGAATAGCTACCTACACTAGCACCGTCGCGATCTTCACGATAACTACATCGACATACACACAAACAGGGTCCATACCAAATTATAATAATACAATTCATATTCAGATTTCTCATAATTATACATAATAATATATATAAAATAATTACAAAATTACAATTTGCTTATGTGTAAAAAGCATTTTAACCTTGTTTAAAAATTAACAAGACAGAACATTTACAATTAAAACAATTCATATTTTGTTACAATATTAAAATTCAAACAAAAACACACCAAATAATCTACACAGAAAACATATTATAAAAATTCAATACATGGATATGAATTTTTAAAAAAAAATATTTACGGTCTTACTAATAAAATGTTACCCATTCGCTTTGCAATGGATTAGTTATTGAAATAACCTGTCTTGTTTTTATGATCGACGTTTCATGTGAGCAAGAGCAGGACACAGCTATGGTAGAATATGGTAGAAATTTATCCATTGTTTAACTTTTTATTAGTAAGGCCGTTACAGAATAAGCTATATTTCATCAATCATCAATTATTCTTTTCCCGCCATGTCACCTTAACGTCAAATTACTATTTTTTTAATTGCACAATGGCTCAAAACACACAATGTTTTAAACGAAAAATAATTACAATGTGAGTAATATGGACCCCATAGGAAGACTTACACATGTTTAGCACTTTTGTAAAGCGATTGTATTAATGTTTATTGACAAGACAACATTTGTCTGTACAGTGTAGAGGTAAAAATATTGTATGGAGTTTTGTAAACAATATTAAGAAATTAATACTTGTACAATTAATAGTTAAATGAAAGTGAAGTAATCTTCGATTCTTTATCGTTTTTAGCACATTTATCATTTCGAGCTGTAGTTTATGTTGAAAAATGTGCTTATTTCAAACTTAATGATGACTTATTTTAAGTTTATTAAGGCGGTTTATTAATAAGTATTATTTAAACTGTTTGTAATTACCATATATTAATTTGTTAACCATCAATGGATTAGTGTTTATATAGGGAGTTCATGGAAATTTTCGTGTTCATAGAAATAATATATTGAATGAATAAACTAATTTCAAACGATTATTATAACGATAAACTTAATTATGGACTCTGTAAGGCATTTTTATCTATTTGTAGTTTTTAAATTATTTATATATTGCAAGTGTTATTTACCTCTACCTGTGTCTCAGTCACACAAATCACCTATTTACTATTTTATTATGTATTATTGATGTTATTACGTATTGGTTACATCACGCGATGTGACGTTCTTTTTGTGTTCATTATTTTACTTTGTAGCTAGCAATTTTCAATTCTAAATTGTAAGTATTAATTTTAAAGTACAAATTTTATGTTAACTAGCGTGTTACTATTATATTTTTTCATTTATCAGCTCATTATCAATTTGCTGCAATCTGTGAAGGAAAAGATCGGAAATCGGCATGTCATAATACATATGTATAACCAAACTAAACAATGATATTATTATAAGTAAAAAGGTGATGTTGTTAGCGCTATAGGTATTTAAGTAGCCACATTTTACATCAGTTGCTGTATTATGTTTATGACCTCTTATTTCCAGACAGATTCCGCCATGAATTGAACTGACTGGCAAATTCATATTATGATCGCAATAACCAGCCATGGTTAATTATGGTATTATATGAATTTGCCAGTCAATTCACGGCGTAAACTGACTGGGACTAAGAGGTCATACGACCCCAGATGACTTCTTTTCAGTCGCGATAGTTGGATCATGCCATCTTGGTTTTACGGCTAATCGTGTGTGCGTTAGGGCGGCCGTACACGGACCGCTTCAAGCAGTTGAGACCGACGGC
>CAJQZN010031957.1:29660-43825 GCA_907164685.1 Colias eurytheme | reverse complement strand
GCTAATCAACTAATATTCAAAAATGCACGTATCTATGATAAAAAAAAAAAAAAAAAAAACTTGTGACGGTGACATTTGACTTGTGGTATTTGACGTAAGTGTCATAATTGTTTACAAAATATAGTGTGCCAATTAGAACTATTTCTTTACATATTATTAACATAAACTAGCATTTTCTAACTACCAACGCAAGAAAAATAGAAGTTAATTGTAAAAGAAGGAGCATATCACACACAAACAGAGATTTGAAATAGCAATTTTGGCAAATAAAGATAAAAACATAAAACATACAAGTCCAGTGGCATAAAGAGAAGCAATAGAAGTTATAAATGATAATACCAAAGCCATAATCAGGAAGGAAATAAAAAAGCATATCAAAATACAGACAAGAAAAAAGAAGAGTAAAGAACAATATCACCATATTGACGTATTGAAGATCTATTTCTTGATTACTCTTTTGGATCTTGGAGGCAATTTATCTTTTGGCTGGAATCCAGATGATGCAGTTGGAGCTTTGTGAACAGGCCGGTTTGAGGCAGAATCACTGACAGGAACATCATCCAAGTCTGCAAGTGCATTAATTTGGTGCCGATTCCCATCCGGCCCGATCAGAAAGATGTTGCCATCCCTGGTCCAACAGCGCTCAACACCAAATCGCTTTCGAGCAGCCATGAAAACATCGTGCCTTGGCTTTGTCAAAAACTCAGACAATGTGATGCCAGATCCCTTCAAATCTTTCTTGGCAGACCAGATCTTGTGCTTAAGCGATATGTCTTTAAACTTGACTACTATGGGACGGGGTCTATCATTGTTGCTTCGTCCCATGCGATGGCAGCGGCTGAAAGATGTTATTGAAGCATCGGGAATATTCAGATGCTCGGTTAAGATACCAGCTACAGTAGAGTCCACTTTTTCATTTTTATCCTCCTTCACTCCATGAATTAATAGTATCTTCTTCCTGGTTTGCATCTCTTGTTGATCAACAAGCTTATTAAGGAGAACAACTTCGGACTGAAGGCATTGTAATGAAGTCAGCACAAAGGTTCGGAATACAGTAAAGTCTGAAGCCAATTTCGACGAGGGACTACCCATTGGTGCTGCAGATATAGCTTGGAGATCCTTTTGGAAGTCATCCATTCTGTGATTGAATGTTTCAACCATTTGCTCCATGGACTGTGCAATAGATTCCATGATTCAAAGGAATAGTGCAAGATAGTGATAAGTGAGGTTATGTTGTTGTGACACTGATTTTAATAGCTACCAAGTTTAAGTGAAATAATTATAGGATACAATAACCAATGGCCAAGGTATTTATAGCATATTAACTTTTTAAAAAAATTATAAGATGAAAACGAAAATAATATTTTAAATTAAACAGCTGATCAAACATGTGTTTACTGTCACACACCTACCCTCAAACTGTATTATTATTATTAGGTATTGTTATTCAAAATTCACAACAATAAATAAATAATGGGAAAACAGGCTTTCGTTGAAATTAAAATTGAGAAGGGAAAAATAAATTATTTCAACTTTGAAAAAACACAATGAATTTAATTTGCAGAAATTTAACTGTATTAGCGTATAAAGTTGATGTTTTTATCTATATTTAATTGTTATTAGTCAATTGTTTTAAAGTCATTTGTTCTACAAATAAACTTTACTTTGGTGAGTCATAAGCATAAGATTAATAAAACTTACGAGTCTTCGAAAATTATTATTTTTTGGCATAACTGCAGCAGTAGAAATATGGCATACTATAGTTATAAATGAAGGTGTAGAGAGTTGTAAAAATTGATCAAATAGAAAAAATGCGTCTGGAATTTTAAGAGTATTTCCTAAACAATGCTAATAAGTCCAATTGGGCTAAGTTCACCGATGTTAAGATACTCTGTATAGATTACCTAAATATCTAGTTAAAATTAACAATTTCATCTTACTGGAACAATGGAATAAACGTAAATACAATATTAAACTGCACAAAGGAATTCGCAGGTGAATCATTTATAGGTAAATACATTCTACCTCTGACTAGATAGAAACTTCGTCATATTATTTAACCTATTTGAAAAAAAGAGTTAAGTAATATTATTTCTTCTATCAGTGTTTTAAGTTAATTTTTGTATAGGTATGTGTGCAAAAAAATCTATAGTTGTAGCTCTTTGCGATACATACTTTTAGTGGAACGTAGACATTAATGAGTCGAATTTGGATATCATACATACTTTGGTGACGAATTTATACACAGTTCGTCACCAAAGTACTAAACACACGTGTGATTTAGACACGTTAAACTGATGGACAGATTTTGATAAAACTTTGTAGTGTTGTAGCATGGAAATCACGTAGTTTTGACCATGGTTTTATCTGTAGCTTAAACTGCACAGCTAAGTAGTACCTATAATAATCAATATCACTTTTATTTGTAAATCCTTAAGCTGTATTATTTAATAACGAAATAGGAATTCTGATAATACCACACCGCTGTAGCGTTGGATTATATCCAAATTAGTTGGAACTTTAGTATGAGCGAGCGCCATAAGTATCTTAGCGGACTATTATTTGAAACTAGCGGTCCGCCCTGGCTTCGCCCGTGGTACATAATATTTACGTTTTCTCTACATAAGAACCATCTTCGTACTTCAAGGAATAAAATAAAAAAAGAATTATCGAAATCGGTTCAGCCGTTCTCGAGTTAAGCGCTTACCAACACATTTTGCGATTCATTTTTATATATAAGATTCGTATCATGGACGTATAAAAAAAGACGGACGCCATATTACGAACAAACAACGTGAAGCCACCATAGTAAGCTAGCGATCGTGTAAAGACAATAAATACGCACACACTCTCACCATAGTAAGCTAGTCGGCCGCCATTACGTCGTGAACTATCGACTGATTAACTGCGTCACTGTTTCACAAAAAATATTTAAAATGCCGTCTTGCGTGGTTAAATGGTGTCGCAACAGTACAATTTTAAATAACAAAACACAAGGGATTACATTCCACAGGGAAGCAAGTTATTTCTTTTATGTTTTAATGACAAAATTATTACGGCAAAATTTATAGAAAAAAAATACAGCCGCCATTGTCATCAGGACAGCTGTTGCCATGGCAACAAGGCACACACACATGAATGTTTCGCCGCCATTACTAGGCTTCACTCAATGTTTAGGCGATATACCGTCCGTCTTTTTTTATACGTCCATGATTCGTATCATATTAGCTTACTAGCTGCTCCACGCGGTTTCACTCCTGTTGGTCGTAGCGTGATGATAAAATATAGCCTTCCTCGATAAATGAACTATCTAACACCGAAAGAATTTTTCAAATCGGACCAGTAGTTTCTGAGATTAGCGCGTTCTAACAAACAAACTCTTCAGCTTTATAATATTAGTATTATAGATTCAAACAAACAAACTCCTACGTTGTATATTATTAGTATAGACTAGCAGCTCACCTCGAATTCGCAATTAATAAATATGTCATTATTTTCCATTTTAATTTTACCATTTAACTGTTCTCTAGCATACTGTATTTTACTCTCTCTGCTATCTTAATTCTGAAATAATCTTATATATATATTTTTTTTTATGACAGAGCAAGCAAAGGGGCAGGTGGGCCACCTGATGTTAAGTGGTCACCACCGCCCATAGACACTTGATATATTGATATAATATAATTGATTAATATATTGATCACACTTTAATACTTGACAATCAATTGAATTAAGAGTTAAATATGAAGGGATAAAAATAAAACAACACAATTCTAAATAACATTTATTAATAATATTAATTAAATATTCCATTATATCACAAATATTGAAAGATAAAATAGTAAGTACGTTATTATACCCGTAGTTGTGGTTTGTAAGTTCTTGTCTTCTTTTGAAAGATGATATTGTGTTAGTTCTGAAACAAAAAAATAAAATAAATAAACAAAAACAACTTGAATAACAGATGAGAGAGGATTTAAAATATATATAATATATATACATTTTTTTTCAGCACTATATTACTTTACATTATTGTTCCCTTACTAGAACAATTCACTAGACTACTTAATAATACCTAGGTCTACTCAGATACCTTAGTACAACATTATAACTAGGGATGTAACGATACATGATTTTGCCGATACGATACCGATACCGATATTTGTAGTAATGTATCGGCGATACCGATACCGATACCGATATCGATGGCTTGGTAGAAAAATAAATAGTGAGTTATGCATAAAAAGTTACCAACATTTAACAGAGACAACTGTTAATCGTATTCTTTTAAATAAAAAAGCCAAATCAAAAAACAAAAAAACCATTTGTTTTAGTATTATTATTTTACGAAGTCAGTTAAACTTTAAGTAATACACATACAATCAGTACCTAATAAAAGTTTACGGGTATCATTTAAGCTATCACCAATTTAATTAGTTTTGTGTTTCTTAAATAATAGGGTTTGTCCTCAAAATAGTAGATCTGTCACCAAAATGTAGTCACCAAACAATGCAAAATCAGTTCCACAATAAATCATCTAAAATCCTGAGATATAAGGTCTAGTACCAAATAAATGTTTTTGTATGTATTATAATAGGTGTGTCCTAATAAGTATTTAAGCAAACTAATTTAAAGAGATCACCAATAAATCATATTATGTTACTAGAAAATTGCATTAAGTTCAAATAAAAAATTAGGGTTGTCATCATCGTTTCAACCAAAAGATTCTGCTACTTAACTAGACTCCCAATGTTCTAAATTTCCACTGGTAGTATAAATTATATTTAAATAAAATTTTTAGCAGAGTAGTAAATAAAACAATTAAAGTCAAAATAATCAATATTTATTGTTTAAAATAATTACCACTGAACAATCAGCGCTGGTTTAAAATAGCTGGCTTATGGCTAGCAGAATAGTACCTAGATAAAACACTTAATTAAAGTTAAAATAATCAATATTTATTCCTAAAAATGATAACCACTGAATAATCATTTGGTCATCATTGGTCAATTTTTAAAGCGCGCCAATTTTCTCCGCCCCTTTGATCATTTTTTCATTAAAATTATAAATTGATGTATTAAATTGGTAACGAATACTATTAATTTAATATCTGACCGAAATAAAATGTTACTACTGTATTGGTGACAAAATATCAAATAAAAAGGAGTCGCAGTCAGGGATCGATAATCGATTTATTTGGTGATAGATCTACCATTCTGAGCACAGAGCTATTATTTATTCCTTTCTATTGATCTTGGGGTGATGATATACCTATGGCCTATGAGAACGGTATTCAATGTACTGTTTTGACTTTCCTGCGATGTATATGTATTATTGTATATGTATATATATATATATATATATATTTATGACATATAATATATTCTGCCCTAACATAAATTATATATGCATATATTTATTATATTTATTTATTATAAATATTAATATACTTCATTATGTATTTATTTTAAGTAGATACGCTTAATTTATTTTTTTTTAATATTAAGACGGACCTCAACCGCCGGTGCAGCCTGAAAATCAGCGCTGTTTTTGTGCAGCATTTTGCTGAGGCTGTATCCGTTTGCTAATCTTAAGTTAAATTTTGTTATGTTGTTGGCTGTGTTTTTTGCAATAAATTTATTTTCTTTCTTTCTTTCTTTCTTTATTATAAGAACGAAGTTTATATTCATATAATGCAATATAATTTTATTGGTTATCGATCTCTTATTTTACACATATATTAACATTAATTTGATAATTCATACCTGGGAACGATTTTTGTTTATCTGAGAACGAAAATATTTCGTGGTGATAGATCTATTTATTAGGTGATACAACTTGATGACAAATATAAATTTTGGTGATAGAAAATATAGTTCCCAAAGTTTACTATAATTGGTAGAGTTCTTTCAGAAAACAAAGTGCGCACGCGCGGGCGGCCTCCCGCATCGTTCATTGGGCGCGGATTTTTGAATTATTTGATATCAAAAAAATTGGTTGTTTGTAAAGTAGGTTTACGATCGAGATGTTTACGTGATAACATAATGCAGTGGCAGCGCTCGAGATGAAACGGGAGATAGGTCCGTCTCTCTCTCGTTATACCTGCGATCGCGCTCGTGAGGTTTTGGTGTGACACAAGTTTATGAACATGTCACCCGACTAAAACGATTTTAAAAACGTTATCACGTTAAAAATTAAAAAAATTCAAAATTATTTATTTCTTTCCTTTACATAAACAAATTTATGATTGGAACACTCCTAGTAAGCAAATAAAATGCTTGTGTCAGGAGGTTCCGCTCTTCCTTAACACTATTACAGAAACAGAAATAAAACAATATGAATGAATACAATGCAAAAAACATAAAAGAAAAGAAAGAATTTAATAAAAAAATATCGGTATCGGTTGATTTACTATCGGCGATACCGATATATCGGCTTGCCGATATATCGGCCGATATATCGGTATCGGTATCGGTATCGTTACATCCCTAATTATAACCATCTCCCTCCATTACACGTGTCGTACCTATTATCTACCTAACCTAACTACTACCCTGGGATGTCAACAGCTACTATACCTCCAATATTCTACTGGGACCACGCCTCACAACCAATGACAACGGATTTTTCAAACTAACTTAAAGGATTTGATCAGAGAATAACATGGGTTTAGCCCTTAAGTACATCATTGTACACAAAGAATAAACAATTCTAAAACCGCGCAATACGGTTTTAAATGTAAAAACGATTGGATTAACACCGTTGCTACTACCATCTACATTATTACCAACTCACCTCCCCCATCACAAGTGTACATCATCAGTATAGTCATGCGCATGCGCATGCGCACTACGGTCTAGCGTGGGGCGAGCTCGCACACACACTGCGCACGCGCACCAGCACGCACCGCCCTGCGCCGATATGCGCACGCGGCACTCCGCGGGGAAACTGCGCCAACTGTACACGAACAATATAATATTAAAATTTAAAAGTAATATACATACAATAAATAAAAAATGTTGTGTGGTTTTATGAAACCACGGTAAAAGTGAAACTTATCGTACGGTTCCGAACACTGCTTTTTACCTACTCGGCAGCCGACCGCCACGCGACATGCGCTACACAGACCAAAAAGCTTGAGACGATGTAATAAAAGTTTCACTTTAATAAAGTTTTAAAAACTAAAAAACACGCTTTTAAGTTGAATACAACTAAAAACTAATAATTCTTAATGTAGGAATCAAACAATAATCAATACATAGTAAACTAGCTGTGCTCCGCAGTTTCACCCGCATTGCTCCGCTCCTGAGGAGTCGTAGCGTTATGATATATAGCATAGCCTTCCTCGATAAATGAGCTATCTAAAACCGAAATAATTTTTCAAATCGGACCAGTAGTTCTCTAGGCTAGGCCATATATCATCACGCTTAGACCAACAGGAGTTGAGCAATGCGGGTGAAACCGCGAGGCACAACTAGAATCGTATTAAAACTAAAAAGAATAACATTTACCTAGCCACATACTGCACGTAGACACGCTCTCGACTGTTAGGAGCTAAAATTAATGATGGCGGCCACACTTGAAATTCTGGGTCTCCAATGCACTCGATTGTTACTGGAATTGTCACTGTATCTAAAATAGAAAAGTAATTTTAATTTACTTTCTTCTTTCATGTATTGTTTATTTATTTTTCTCTATTCAAATATGCAATTTTAATAAAAAAAAATGTTTTATATGTGTATGTGTAAAGAAAACTAGCTTTTAAGGAATTATTTTGTAACTACTGAATAATAAATGTAAAAAAGGAATGGAAAAATAAAAAATTTCTGGGAATTATTCGCTAATTTGACGACAATTTGCGCATTGATGAGAATAATTATGTCATGTAAAAAGCTGCAATTGGTCAATGTGCTGGATTATGATCTAAAGCTTCATAGATTTTTGAAGTGAAAACTTCTTTAGCGGCGTTGAACACTTTTTCTGTAATAGGTATAAAATCTTAAACTCGCGTCAGGACACGTGACCTGATCGAAAAAGCGTAAGACGAATACCATTCCAAAATATCAAACATGCTCAACGTTAATAATCAAGTTTTCACTTCTGCCGGCACTCCCCCAGTGCAACCCGTCTTTCGTCTTTAAACAAAATAGGCTCATAAACCAAGTGTTTTCTGTTATATTCCTTATTTAATAAGTACACAAAAAAAAAAAAACAAAAACCATACGGCTCGAATGCTTCACAGTGAAGTAAGTTTTCCTCGCATCGCCATCCATCACGTATCCAAAATCGATCGACGAAGGTTCCGTTTTCAATATCGGAAATTCTAAGTCCAGTTGTAATGGTATTGACTAAAACAAATATAATTCTAAATTAAATTACATAATTACAGATAATGTTACTTGTAATTTTGGCAATATTTATATCTGCCCTTAAATTGTAAACTTGGATTATAAAAAAAATATACCGGCCGAATTGAGAAACTCCTCTTTTTTTGAAGTCTGTTAATAATTAGATTTACGACGTCATAAATAAACCTTCACTAGATTTTGAATGAATCTGTTTTTAAAACAAAAACGAAAAAAACTACTAAAATGATATACGAATATTTTCCATTGGACAAAGTTGTCCTTATCCTAAAATAATATTAACAAAAAAATACACTTAATTATCAAAACATTGGTAACCCTTCTTTGTCTGACCGGTTGGCTTGGTTGGTAGTGGCCCTGCCTACCAAGCCAGAGGTCGTGGGTTCGATTCCCACCCGGGTCAAATATTTGTGTGATGAACATAGATGTTTGCTCTGAGTCTGGGTGTTAATTATCTATATAAGTATTAATTTGAAATTATATATATGTATGTTTATCAGTCATCTGGTTTCCATAACACAAGCGATAGCTTAGTATGGGATCAGATCGTGCCGTGTGTGAAAACTGTCCTGAAAATATTTTTATTTTTTTTCAAAATCCATACACTTCCAGCTACTTTATTAGGGAAAATATCTAATCACAACACACGTATTGAAAGCCTATTGAAGATTCAGGTTAAGCTCTTTCAGAGTATCCTTAGGGATTGCCCATCCTATTTACAAACGACACCTTTTAAATAATTCACATACTAGGACAACTATTTTCTTTATAAATAATTTATCTTCAGAAATCTTTTAGAGGATTAAAGCTTATCCTAAATCTATTTATTTCGCATGGTCAAAGAAACTTCCCATAGGATTGATATGATTAAACGCGGTAAAAATTAGCCTATACCACTCTCTAGGCTTCTAACATTCTCTAGACACAATAATCACATAACATCACTCCGTTACGACGTAAAAGAATGACAAACAAAAACATTTATATAAAGCAAAGATAGTAAGGGAAAAAAAAACTTACCAATAAAAATATGTCTTGATCATCGAAAAACTTTAGTTCTGTAGTGTTGTGTTTATGAGGTTCGTATGTTTCAGTGGGAGGTGGCCATGTTTCCATTGTCTTTATGGTTACTTCTGCAGATATCTATCGTCAAAGGAAATTAATAGATTAATTATTATATTATCAAAATAATTAATACTACGGTACATTGTAAACTTATACATAAGATTATTACTGCATCTAGAAAAAAGGGCGTGTGCCGTGCACACGTGTCAGAAGTGAAACTTCTTTGGCAAGATTCCAAAATCGTCGCCTTACTCCATGACGAGACGGTATTGCCATGACGCGACCTTAAAATTTTACTCTCAATGCACCTAAAGAAGTTTCAATTCAAAAAATTCTTGGAAATTGTTGAACTTTCGCTATATTTAAGGGATTCAATATGAAAAAATGTCAAGTTCTTGTTATAGAAAAGATTCAATGCAATAGAAAGTTTCTCTCAACGTTTTGTAAGTACTTTACGCTCAATAATAATTATCCTTTCAATGGAAACATTCTAAACCATTTTTAAAGGCCAAGAAACTGCCATTTGGCCTTTTTATTCCATCTCGAAAATAATACTGTATACCAAGTCACATAACTTCCTAGTTAGATATTTCCTAGTCTCCACAATAAAAGATACACAATAAAGAATCCCCCGTTACGAGTTATTTCACGAGATGAAGATAATGAAAATGCAATGTCTTGTTAAGAAATGCAAAGAAAAACTTTGGATATCGTTCTTTTCTTTACAATTCGCTGAGCTGGCAAGGCTCCAACTGAGAAACACTTAAAAACTTGCTAACATTTTTTATACTTGTGCCACCTATGTTCAAATAAAGTGCAATAAGGCAGCTTCTCTTATATAAGACGAAGAGCGTGTGTGCTGAAGCACACGTGTCAGAAGTGAAACTGCTTTTGCAAGATTCAAAGATATCAAAATCGTCGCCTTACTACAGGACGCAACGGTATTGCCATGACACGATCTTGAACTTTTACTCTCAACGCGTCTAAAGATTCTACTTCGCATCGTAAAGATTAAAATTTTCAGAAAATTACGTTTCAAGTATTGGAAAAAACATTGGAGAAATTTTCAATTAGCAATTTTCATGATTTATTTTGGGCCAGCTTAATTTAAATCGGAGCTGACCCGAAAAAGTTCTGAATTATTCTGTCGACCGTGAGGTAAGTTTTTACACGTGTTTACAAAAAGCTTTTTAATGTATCCAAGCAATTAATATGAATGCTAACCCTACTCCCATATGCTTCGTGTCACAGTTTGGCTACCTTAAAATACCAAATTTATTGCTTGCTTTGAAATCCTAAAATAAATTCAGTACAGTTAAGTGCTTTAGGAAGCTTCGCGAATTTTTTTACCTAGCTAAATTGTCATTTTTTTTTAATTTTTAAAGTGGATAAAATTATATTTTTATGATTTATAAAATATCTTCATGAATAACAAAATTCTGTGTTAAAATCCAAGCTTATAAGTATCATAGTTTTCGGTTTAATTGACCTTTAAAAAATCATAGTTTACTGAATATATTAACAGCGAAGTTTTTATTTTTGTAATTTTTTATCGTATAGGAGCTAGCAACGTTGACAAGAGAGAATTTTAGTATAGTTGGTTCTTTGATATACTGTTTCTCTTCCTATTTCGGTTAGAGTCCGGGCTGTCTGGCTGGCCGCAGTGGTTGCGTTTATTAGTGCGCACAGGAAAATATACTTACGGATATTTTCCTGTACGAATAAGATGCGGCCAGCCAGACAGCCCGGACTCTAACCGAAATAGCAAGAGAAACAGTATATCGAAAACACAACTAAGTATACTAAAATGACTTTTTTTAAAACGTTACTAGCTCCCGTACCATTATGATAATTAATAAACAACTTTAAAAAATCATAGTTTACTGGATATATTAACAGCTAAGTCTTTATTTTTTGTAATTGTTTATGATAATTAATCAATCTTCATACCTCGGTAGAACTTCTAGGTGGCAGATTCAAATCCAGAACATTCATCCGTGCACCAGACTCTAGACATTTAGCATCACATTGGTTCTGTGCGATTAGCAGACGCCACGGATGGTCTGTCGTTGCGTATGCTTTGAGCGGACCAGACCCAGTGTTTAGGATACGGAGACGTTTGCGAACTCTGATAAAAGGAATGGAGTATTTATTTAAAACTAGCTATGTCCCGCGGTTTCACCTACATCACAATGTACACATGTATAGCTTTTCCCCCATAAATGGTCTATCTAACAATGAAAGAATTTTTGACGTGACAACGTCTTATAATTCGATACAGCCGGCTGCACGCACGAAAAAACATGACTCATGCGGCGTTACCTCGCTCTGAGGCGTTCCATGTAAGGCTTGAAGTGCAAGCGAGAGCGCGGAACGAGCGACAAAGAAGCACAATCGGACGTTGTCACGTTCAACTATCGTCAGTAAACCGGCTTTACAGACTTAACCATTTTTTAAATTCCATTGTTCCTGAGATTGTTATTATATTGCATTTAAAATGTAGATACAATTAAATGTAGATATATTTATTCCACAAGTTCCATTATATTGTATTTTACTGCATTCAGAATTTATTCGAATGCATAATTATATTTCAACTGGATGATTAATTAGTGATTGAAATTTATATATTGGCTACAAAATGTTTTATGAACTATATATATACAGGGTGTCCCGCTTTCGGTATACTAAGCGCGAAGGGACTTGTAGTTTTGCATACACTGATCACATAAAAAATACTTAAATAACAAAATTACGCGAAAAATTTTTTGCTAAATTTTTCCTTAAAATCCATGTATTCGTCTCTAGCTTCGCGCAGCCGGCATATACCGCTTCACTAATGTGAGTATTTTGTCTATGAAAACATAATCTTAAACGATAGATCACATGCGGGTGGCAAAGTTGGGCGGTTTTCTTGTTGGGGGTGTACACATGGAATTTTAAGAATTCCTCTATTTAAAAAAAAAAATGCGTCTGGAATTTTATAATTATTTTTTACGTACTCAGCGTATGCAAAACTACAAGTCGCTTTGCGCTTAGTATACCGAAAGTGGGACACCCTGTATATATTAATATTTTATGAGCTAGAGCTGATTGATTTAAATCAAATAATTTTGAACAAACAGCATTCGTAACAATTGTTTTATCGACGTAAAATATTTTGGAATTCAACTGATAGTTTCGAAAATTCGCACGTTGATGTTGAATGAAATTCATGTTTATGTGATGATACAATTATTGTTTTTTGTTCCCACTTTTTGTTTTCTTTATTTCCTATACTTTAAGAGTTGCCTGGGAGAGATCGCTACCTAGCGGTTGCTTTATCGCTAGGTAGCGATCTCTCCCTTTTTGCTTTTTTATATTATGTATTGTACGCTTTTATATTTGTATTTTTATAGCAATAAAGGATTTTCATTCATTATGTAATGGAAGGTCTATGCATTATGAAGATTCAAAGGCGTATCTAAAGCAGACATTAATCAGATAGCTTACCTCAAAACTTCGTTCATAGGCAGATCCAAGGCACAAACATTTATACACAGCTTCGAAGGAAGAACTAGTAGACTGGCGAGACGAGTCACTGCTAGCAGACGCACCAATTGAGGAGACGGTTCCGGTCGGTACCAGCCAGGTCTAAGTTAAAAAAAATTGGTTGTCTGTAAAGTCGGTTTACTGACGATAGTTGAACGTGACAACGTCCGATTGTGCTTATTTGTCGCTCGTTCCGCGCTCTCGCTTGCACTTCAAGCCTTACATGGAACGCCTCAGAGCGAGGTAACGCCGCATGAGTCATGTTTTTTCGTGCGTGCAACCGGCTCTATCGAATTATAAGACGTTGTCACGTCAAAAAAAAAACAAGATACATAAAAGGTAGTAGGTAGTGGGTTTTTAAACCTTTGTATGTGAAAAAATTATTGTGTATATTGATTTGTCTATTGTTGAACAGTATACTGCGTGCGCGCAAAGTAAGTATTTCCATGTTATTTGAACTGTTAGAAATCCAGTTTAATTAGAAATATCATCAATAACATATTTTTAGCATCTGTTTTTCACGCTACGTATCAAATGTAACTTTTGCCACTTGTTTTCAATTCCAACTTAATTTTCCTTCATTATTTTAAAACCGCAATGTTCAAGTCGTTTTAATTTTCTTCGTATAAAATGAACACTTCAGAAATAAGTTTCCCCAGTAAGAGTATAATTAGAAACGATTCATCAGTCATCTACAGAATGAGTTTTAAACTAAGTTTCTTTAGATGGAATCGTGGTCAGTAAAAAGGTTTTTAATTTTTGAACTGGTATGAAAAATAAACGTTTAAGTAAGCTGCGTCATCTTCTTATATATAAAAATGAACCGCAAAATGTGTTGGTAAGCGCATAACTCGAGAACGGCTGAACCGATTTCGATAATTATTTTTTTATTATATTCCTTGAAGTACGAGGGTGGTTTTTATGTAGAGAAAACGTAAACATGTAGGGCGACCACGGGCGAAGCCGGGGCGGACCGCTAGTTGTTAATATAAAAATGAATCGCAAAATGTGTTGGTAAGCATATAACTCGAGAACGGCTGAACCGATTTCGATAATTCTTTTTTTATTATATTCCTTGAAGTACGAGGATGGTTTTTATGTAGTGAAAACGTAAATATGTACCACGGGCGAAGCCGGGGCGGACCGCTAGTTTTAAATATATATATATATATATATATATATATATATATATATATATATATA
>CAJQZN010031957.1:0-29650 GCA_907164685.1 Colias eurytheme | reverse complement strand
ATATATATATATATATATATATATATATATATATATATATATATATAAAATATAATTTGAAAGTTTCAAAAATTAGAGACATTGTACCTAAGATTCCTTGACCAATTTTGTAAACTTACATTTGAAATTGAAATAGGCAATCTTTTTTCATCTCGAGTCAAGTCAGGGTCAAAAACTGGTAATAAGCAATTGCCTTATCTAGATGCAATTACCAAGTAAAGCGACATATTAGCATCTCAGAGAAACACTCGGCCATCTAAAGTCCTTAACCTTTTGTCCTCAATGTTTTGTTGACACAACCTAATTCCCGGCATTGCCTTATATAACCTGCTAACGAGATTGTTAGAGTAAACCGGTTAATAATTAACTTTTATCAAACAATGTTTGTTAGACTTGTTTTTATTTAAAAGTTTTTTTTTTACATTTAATGACGCAATTAAAATATAAGAAAACTAGCTTTCCACCTACGTAGTAAAACAAAATCCCGCTCAGTTCTCGTTCTTGTATTTTCGAATTATGAAATAAAACTTATTCTATATCCTTTCTCAAGTCTCAAACTATCTCCGTACCAAATTTCGTCCAAATAGGTTCAGTGGCTAAGGTGTGAAGAAGAGACAGAAAAACGGAATTACTTTCGCATGTATACCTAATAATAGTTAGGATTCGAGTGATCTAAGAAGATATACAGGATAATAAAATTAACCAATTAAGAGACCACATTACAACAAACAGTTTATTCTCTTTAACTCACTTAACACATTCCAGAAGTTTCCACGATGACGTCACCCATTTCACCACATTACGGAAAGCCATGAATTCCGGTGCCGTTTGATTTACAACGCAGTATTGACACAAATTCACTTTTATAGAGATCGAGAGAGGTTAGGCGCCAAATCTTGTGCCGTTTATCATTCGCTTATGTGTGTTTTTATTCACCCCTGATGTTAAAAGCTTAGCATGTGTATGTTTCTTTATCTGTTTATCTGTAGCATTGGAGCGTTTAGAGGACTGACATTATTTTATTTTTGATCGAGAATCTTAAAGGTTGAAATCGTTTTTCATCATGTTTGGGAGATTAAAGGCAAGTAAAATAATATAGAAAACTGTTTTTGGGAAGAAGTATGCAATCGTAGCCTACATCTAGGATATGTTACGAGTTGGCATATCTTATTTCATCTAATAGGTATATTTTAATTTTCTTGTATAATGTATGCAAAAAATTCTTCACGTGTTTTTAAACAACGCCGTTATTCCCTTGAGGTCAAACCCTTACTTTTGCACGTTGCAACATGTAAAATTCAAAGTGTAGTGCCTTTAAAATTCCGCCCAAATCCGCCGCTGCATACCAAAGTTTACCCGCCAAAGGAGCGGCTCCTATTTAAGGTATTCATCCAAGTATGTGAGCTATTTTCAGATGCTAATAATATTTTATTGACTAGGAGGCTTACCATTATGTATCATAGCAGTATTATTTCCAAGTTTGGGAAAGTCACGGCGCCAGACAAAGTATATAGCGCTGTCATTTTTCCACGCTTTAAGACATGGGGTACAGGGCAGAACAACCTAGTCAGGTTGCAATTTGCAAAAGCCTTTTTCTATTCTTTAAGAATTTATATTTGTAAGGCATGTGAATGCCATAAAATAAAAAATATCAAATTCAAAGCCTGACGCTTCAATTTGAATAATTCTAGGTTCAGTTAAAAACGAGAATTAATACTCAGTACCAAATTACAAAACCCAGCCCAGTATATTTAATAACAAACATCTATGCGTACACGCTCTCACATTTGTACCTACTATCAATATGATCATAAACTCGTGATTAGTACTGATACCTCTCATGATCATTAGCTCTAATTAACGTCGATGACCATCTAGTTTAATGATAACAGATAGCAGATAGCAGCAATACAATAGAAGCTGTGAAAAGCTTGATTGATGACGATTTGACGACATAAATAAGGTCAAAACACGTGGTGATAACTATCTGAATAACGCTTAACGTTCAAATAATCATTATGTTATAAATCATTGATGTTTATTAATAACATTAATAATGCTTCAAAAATGCTAAACCAATTTGGAAATAACTATCATTAGCAGATAATTGACGTAAAAGGGATAAAATAAAAATACTATATCATGAAATGGAGACAAAAGAATTCATTTAAAGAGAACGCAGTCAATTTATGACGTGTTGACAAAGGAATCCCAAATTTTACGTAGGATATTTAATTGGTCAGTGCTATCAAAATATTATCTCGAACAAGCAATCACCATGTACTGGACAACTATCCTAAAACGAAAACATGGTGAATTTATTCAGATGCACAGCCCCTCGAGGAAACGTTGGCACTTTGGGCCGTGAAATATCTCACGTATATAAAAATCTCGTGTTACGATGTTTGTCCGCACTAAACTTGTACACTTCACAACCGGTATTCATAATATTTTTAACCGACTTCAAAAAAAAGGAGGAGGTTATCAATTCGGCCGGTATGTTTTTTTTTTATGTATGTACACCGATTACTCCGTGGTTTCAGAACCGATTTACGTGATTCTTTTTTTGTTCGATGCGGGATGGTGTCGAATTGGTCCCATAAAAATTTTATTTGGATATGCCCAGTAGTTTTTATTTTATGAGCATTTTTGTCTGTATTTAGGTATAATTGGAAGTACAGGCTTGTTTTTTTAGTGTTTTAAACTATTTATAGACCGTACCTTTTTTTTCGCTTTTTCAATTGGTCTGTTTCAATCGGCCAATTGAATTTTAAGGGTTTTTAATTAATTATTATTCAAATATGGTTAAAAGTTTCAGCCAAAAGATCCCTATTAAACGATAGCTTTTACGTCATCATACATCTTTAATTAGGGGGTTCCCGATAGTTTCTTTCAAGCAAAAATATACTTACTTTATTTCTGTGATACAAAGCGTACATTTAATTTTATTTTTATCACGTTTAGACCCTGGACAATAAGCTACTTAGAATAAAGAGCGTACAAACCGTACATTTAATTATCACGTTTAGACCCTGGACAAAAAGCTATTTAGAATATAAAATGTCCAGTCGCCTTAAACCTCAAGAAAATGCAGCTTCTGTACGGCTAGTTTCAAAGAAAATTAAATTGTTTTCGGCTTTGAGGGTATGTAGAAATGTAATATTATCATTCCAGGTGAAAGCTATTCATTTCACCGCGTTTCATAATAATTTCATAATAATATTTTCGTACGTGATTTTTATAAAGAATATTTGGGATTTGGCACGTGTACCCCAGTTATCATGAGAGGTGTTTTTGTGGAATATTTGAGTACCTATGTTTGATATTTTTATCGGTATGGTGAAAGACGTGGATTCGAACCCCGCCTCATTATTGAAATTTCATATCATTAAGAATGTTTGAATTACAATAGAAAAGGTTAATAAAACCTTTTTTTTAATTTAATAGAACCTTTTTTATGATAATAAACTAAAATTAAAATGAAGATGTTGTGTTAACATGAAGATGTTGAAAAATTTTAGGGTGGAAAGGCTTATATGGGCTTAAAACATTTCGAGCAAACGGCATACCCATTAAGACTACTACGATTCATATTATATTCAATGTGTACAAGCAAGTACACTTGCTTGTACAGGATTATGACTGAGTACTAAACCACAGCAATGGGAATATCTAGGCTAATAATATGAGAAATTTATCAGGCATAAGTCAACAAAGCAGAGCAGTGGTGGCTCAGTGGGGATACCTCGGACTTCGAATCGATAATTCCGGGGTTCGAGACCAGGCGAATAAAATAAATTGATTTTTCAATTTATCTGCGCATGTTGTAACATCACCACTGCTCGAACGGTGAAGGAAAACATCGTGAAGAATGGGCTGATGATGATGAAGTCAACAAAATGTAAGATGTTTTCTGTGATAAAAATGGTTTAATAAATTATTATAACATTGGACAAGGACAAAATAATAAAAAGTAACACAAAATGTATAAATATGTCATATTTTCCGCTAACGGTCGACGTCACTTTTGCACATACTTTACGAGAGTGCTATGGGGTAAATTCATGGTTCCTGTGAGATATTATATATGGAGGTAAGTCTTTACAAAGTGGCTTTTACTTACTGAAAACACTCAAGTGAAAATATATATCAAAACTAGCTGTGCCCCTCGGTTTCACCCACGTGGTTCCGCTCCTGTTGGTCTAAGCCTATTCTCGAAGACGCATGTTTTTGACAAGCAATATTTATATGAAAACATAAACTAAACGGTCTCTAATAAAGCCATCGTTCAATAATTTTAGTTTTTATAAGCTTATTCAAGCTTGAATTTTATGCATATATGTATAACGTAACGTGTAACGTTACTCTCGTATCTGATTTTAAACACATAAATTGCAACTAAATCGAATTTAAATCTACCCTACCATATTTTCAAAACTACCCACTTCAAAATTATTTCACCAACATAATACCTTACAGACTTATCTGTATAGCTTACTATATTTTATTCTATTTCGAGTCAATCGAGCTAGATAAACTCACCCGTATTTATCTATCGGCCTTGTTCTAAACAAAACCACGCTAGGTGGCGCCACTGGCTCTTGAGATAGCGTCACACTCGGCGTTGCTTGCGAATTTACATCCATTGATAGTTCTGAAGGTTCTAACTGTATAAATATATATTATGATTATGAAAATAAAATAATATTGTTCTTATGATAGGAATAATTGAAATAGTTACAATAAGAGTTACAAGTACTCGTATCTAATCTAAATACTTAAAATTGAAGGATAGATTACCCGTTACGTCAAACAAATATTTCTTTTGCACGCCTCATAAGCGAAGCGTTGAGGTGGGTACTACTGTCGCTTCGCGCAAAACATCTGATTTTTCAAACTTAAAATGTCTTTATGTATCATACATTGCACTTGTAAGATAATACATACACACACATATTAAGAAAAAACACTATTTTTAACATTCATGATATTATTGATGTCATTTTTGTTAAAATGACATCAAAAAAGTTCTGTCTTGGACGTCCGTGTGTCTGTATGTGCGGAGGATTTTCTTGTTAACACGATAGCGACCGAAATACTTTACTAATCGAGTCTTTTTTTTCTCTTACGCTTGAGTATGCTCAGGAATAGAACCCTTTCATTTTTCAGGGTCTGATTCGATGTGGTTTAATTGTTATTAAATAAACAAAAATAATAATTAATAAATAATTATTAAAAAAAAATTATGAGGCGTGCACTATCTATTTTTTACACAAAATGAATTAAATTTGAAATAGATACTTAAATGAATTTTTTTTTAATTAAGTAATGATCTATTTCTTACGCAAAATGAATGAAATTTGACATAACATGGCATGAAAAATTTGTCTCGATTAGCACATACATTTATCTGAATATGAGTTATACTGTCGGCTACAGCTATAACTACAATAATTATTATGTTCCAAATAAAGAATTTTTGAATTTTTTGAATTATTAAATAAAATTATTTACATACTTTATAATAAGTGTCATCTTGTACACCAAAATCTCGCGATAGGTACAATTCAATGGCTGTATCCATTTCTTGGTAAAAAGAGCTGCTTCCTTTCTCTGAATTTTCTTCAACAAGAGATTCCGCTAATAACAATAATAACTAATTTAGAAAAGCTTATTTTATAGTCCTTACAAGTCAACCAATAACGATACATTTGTTCAAAAACTTTCTTGAGAAAAATACCCCAAATATAAAAAACCCACCATTATATAAATAGCGAATCTGCTTAGTAATTTACGCAAAATGTGAGGCAAAAGAACATCAATTTTTCACTAAACCGTCTAAACGGCACGGGATAAACGATCGACTTGAGAAGATTTATTACATAGTGAGTTTAGAGCTAACCAGAGTTTTTTAGAAAGTTTACTTAGAAGTTAGGAATAGTCAAATTGGTGAATTGCTTATGATATTGAAATAAAACAATTAATCATATCGTTTGAAAAGCTTGGTTGGACTGTTACGCCACAGATAATATAATACTATGTAACGCTTTAAATTTAGAAAAGAAATAAGTTAAGAAGCTCTTTTGAATATTCAAAATACAGAAAACTTACAATTACCACCAGAAAAGGAGAATATTAGAATCATACTTACAATCCTCTTGATACAGACATGGACACGTGCGTGGAGGCACGTCGTAGAAACGAATGTAGAGCCGGAAAGGCAGTTCTTGTTGGGGATATTCTGTAAATGATATTTTAATTAATTTCATGTATAAAGCTCAGGGGAAACACATATCAAATTCAAACGAGCTTACAGGCATTAAACATGAAAATTCACACATTTTTAGAGGAAAGGAAGCAACAAAATTTTCAATCAATAGCTTCGTGGCTTCTGGATCTACCAGTTAAATAGTTAAAACATTATCTTAATTATCGACTGACCGGTTGGCTTGGTTGGTAGTGGCCCTGCCTTCCAAGCCAGAGGTCGTGGGTTCGATTCCCACCCGGGGCAAATATTTGTGTGATGAACATAGATATTTGCTCTGTGTCTGGGTATTAATTATCTATATAAGTATGTATTTAAAACTATATACATATGTATGTTTATCAGCCATCTGGTTTCAATAAAACAAGCGAAAGCTTAGTATGGGATCAGATTGTGCCGTGTGTGAAAATTGTCCTGAAATATTTATTTATTTATTTCAGAACAAATTTATTGAGTTTAATGAAGCAACCAAAGCAAAAATTATTACTACCAAACAATTTATAAAGACCTAACTTTCCTATCTAATTAGTTTACAAACGGTCCGTATAAAAACACTTATGAATTTCCCCTCCCGTACTTACTAAGCATTCTTACCAAATTCACACACTCATCAATAAACCCTTACAACCAAAACTAACACTACACCATATCAACATCATATACCATTATCCTACAACATCTAACCGTATCTCACAAACACAGTGTCGCTGTCACAAGGTGACATGTTATTAAATAACAGAATCAGTCTTTCAGTAGGCAGTGTGACCCGTCTTCGTCAAACATTTTGCTCGTTTCAGAGTGACGACGTGAGGAAAATTCGTTTATAGCTAAAGGTGTGGATACATTTAGGTGTAATCAATCTATATTATATAATATATAAAACTCAAAGGTGACTGATATAGTGATCTATCAAACCACTGGACGTATCGGGCTGAAATTTGGCATGCAGGTAGATGTTAGGACGTAGGCATCCGATAAGAAAGGATTTCCCGAAATTCTTGCGGGAACGGGGAAAAACGGGGATGCACGTACAAAGTCGTGGGCGGAAGCTAGTGTATTATAAAAAGCTGTAGATAGGTTATTACCGCTTCAGGAGTGGCACGTCGTAATGTGGCTAATTAGCCAGAATTTACTTCAAATGTCTCTTTTTCGCTCAAGATTACTGAATCATGCTTTCTCACTTCGACGTCTAATCGTGTGCTAGTGTGCCGTGTTTGAAGATTGAATGTTGTGTTGGTAATCTATCTACACTTTTTTACTTATAATAATATCATTGTGTGAAATAAGGTTATGTATATATATTAGTACGTGTATATAATTATGTTATTATATATATGTATATTATTTACGATTTTCTTCAAACTCTGACTGTGACAGGATGACAAAACACATTTAGATGACGGTGTGCAATGAACGGTGGAACGCCATTAACACAATACTTACATATTATATTATAGCAGAAACTCGTTAATTTTTTATAGTGATTAGAAATGTATATGTTTAATATATAATAATAATAATTATAATTATAGAATATAGAGAACAATACCTAAAATAACAAAGCTAATGTTGTATAACCTTAACCTATTTACCTAACTATTTATCACACTAACTTCAGAGAGGGTCCCTAATCTGTGAATTAGCCCAGTCTCCCAAAGATCCTAAATATACACTTACTTCGAGTTTTTGTAAAAGTTTTTTTACTTTTAGTTAAGTGTAGATAAGAATTAAGAGCTTGAATAAATGTATTAGACCGAATTGTAATTAAAATTAGGGTATGCAGTGAATTTATATTATTGTTTTGAGTTTTTGTATTGTCTCTAAATGCATTTCAATTTAGATCACGTACCGTGGAGTAACTTATAGCAAAAAATCCCTTTTCCTTGTAAAAAAGAAAATGAAAAAGTACTTAATTTCTTACAAGTAATTGACAAACTGGTAGGTATGAAATAAATAAATTAACGTTTTCTTTTTCAGTAAGCATCATCACAATAAACATAGCACATAGTGACTTAAAATATCTACAAGTCTTATATATGAAAGAATTAAATTAAATTTAACGATTAAAAAAGTAAAGAGAATAAAGGCCCTTTCACACACTGTAACGTTGCAATTGTAGTTGTGACAAAAATTCCATTACTGATAAGTACTTACTTCTTATAATTCTTCTAATACAAGTCTTTTATAAGTAAGTGAAGTGACCACTTTACCAGAAATTGCCCTGTACTATCCCATTATGTAGCTAAAATAACTTTTCCTTCGAAAGCAAGTGCTTAGGTCATTTACCTTTTCTTTTCAATATTATTTCTTTTTCTGGCAAATGTCTGGGAATTTCGTGAAGTAATTGATTTTACTCTTGAATTCTTGTTAAAAAAATATTCGAAACATTTTAGCTGTCTGTCAAGAAATTCTTAGACAGGGAAAAAAATAAGGCAGTTTATGTATATATAGTAATCAACGACGTCGTTGATAGTAATAGAAGAATAAAGAATGGTCTTATTTACATAATTATCATGTGCTTGTATATTTTTTTTATTTGATACAAATAATTCTCATCGAATATTTAAAATGTATCTGTGTATTCTATATATCATCACATACATAATATTTATAAAATAAATAAATGAAAACGAAATGCACAAATTAATTGACTAAAAATTATAACACACATTGAAAAAAAAACGAACTTAACATTGAATTTTCACAATAACCTTACTGCTAATGCATTTTCAATATTTTCACCATCAGTCTGGCTTTTTAACATTATTATTACATTAAAGATTTGAGCAATCATGTACCATGATATAGCAAAAAGATGTAAAACTAATATGAAAGTATGAGTTCGGAATCCCAACTTATTTGGGTTGAAACTCGAAAAAGGGATTTAGGACGAAAGTTGGCGGTTAAAGTTTTTTCATTTCACTTCTGTGCTATTAGTGCGAGGAAATTTGGTTTTCTTTAAGTATTGTGTTCTCTACCAGTAAGTTATTGTTATATAATCTACAAGGTGGTCTAAAAGTCTTTATAACATATAATTTTAAGCTAATCACTATTTCTTTACTTAACTTCTTGTAATGTACTCGTCAAAAGACTATAAACACATTTATTGAACTTTCTTATAGGTTAGGTACATTAATGTTATATTTGAGCTCTATTGATTTTATCTGCAAGAATATGATTCAATGTTTATAATTATTTGTTTCTAAAAATTCTCTTCGAATGCATGTAAATTATTTATAATCAAACAAACAAACATTATTACTTATCTTGTTTAGATACATGTAAAATACCTACCTAGTTATTTTCGAAACTAAATTGCGAGCGCGAGCATCTAAATTATTCCGCCATTTCCTGGAGTCGTCTCACTGAGATACTATTTGTTAAACGTAAGGCTTCAATTACAAAGAGAAATGAGACATGAGTATTTCCAATTCGGAGAATCTTTCAGTGTCGATTTTCTGTTCAATTTTATTTTTTTGGGAAAATGCATCTTCGAACTACGCACGGTAATTAATTTCAAACTTTTTTGTATTATTATTTCTTTCAGTAACTTTCCATTCAAATTGCGTTGCTTAAAATTTAAAAATTGTTTATTTACTAACCTTCCTCCAGAACCAAGCTATCCAGTGATGAAAACTGAATTGAATTCGATACAGTAAGTTTATCGCGCGCAGACAGATAGACGTGGAGAAAATGTTTTTTATAATATAATAGGTATAGTTGTAAATAACTCACGATTCTCCGTAATCACATAAGCGTGTACGGCGAGACGTGCTCGAGACGGGTTCGACACGCGCACGGTGCGGTTCCGATCCGACGACGACATCCTGACGACAAAACGTTATAGATAAAGGTTTTTGACGTGACAACGTCTTATAATTCGATAGAGCCGGCTGCACACACGAAAAAACATGACTCATGCGGCGTTACCTCGCTCTGAGGCGTTCCATGTAAGGCTTGAAGTGCAAGCGAGAGCGCGGAACGAGCGACAAAGAAGCACAATCGGACGTTGTCACGTTCAACTATCGTCAGTGAATGGACTTTACAGACAAACAACTTTTTTTTTATGTCAGAGTAAGAAAAGGAGCAGGTGGGCCACCTGATGTTAAGTGGTCACCACCGCCCATAGACCTGTAACACTTCTGTGCTTTGCCGGCCTTTTATGGACAAATTAGCTCGTAAATTAAGCTTTCTATATAGGTAGATAGATTTCTAACTATTAGATAGTTTGGAACTGAAGCATACTTATTTCTTTAGTAAATTTCGAATAAAATATTCCAAAAACTACAGACCAAGGTAATTTAACAATATGAAAATCGGCCAAGTGCGAATCAGACTCGGGATATTATGTGGTTCCGTACATGTTCTGCAAAAAAATGTTAAACATAAAACTTTTGAATGATCTTACCAAAGTATAGGCACGTTATTAACATTTTCATGTCCAGGGGAATGTAGTGCAAATTGTAGGGGTGGTCCCACCGCTTCGATCCATACGTCCAGTATTAGAGGTTCGATGTTTTCTATCTGGAGATATTAATTGGGATATATTTTTGTCAATTAATAACTAAGATCTTTGATAAATATTGTGGTCGATTTTTATAAGGTAACATATCAAAATAATATTGAAGTTGAATAAAATGTTGTGTTTAATTTTTTTAAGAAGCCAAAAAAGGTTGTGTGACAATTGTTTATTTAAGTTCAACTTAAAAGAATGTGTGGCAGAAGATATTTTGCTAAAAGGTGTTATAATACTTGCGACTTTATAAGCATTTTTCTTCAAAAATGGAGAAGTTCTATTAATTTTTAAAACACTGGAAAACTTAACAAGTTTTATTGGCAATTTCTGGGGACTAAAATCTATTTAATATAATATATGGTCAAAAATAAGTCAAGTTATATTTAAGATATTTTATCAAAAATACCAATCAAGAACATAACTCAAAACCAACACCTTATTAATAGCAATATTTTGCCACAAAACACCTCTCTAGCGCGATAAAACTACAATATCAGCTACCCAGCAGGCTATACTTTATCCTCTCTAAAAGCTTGTTAATGTACCGTGTATAGTGTGTACTAGCTCAGTACATTCTCTAGTCCAGCCTTTCCCAACCTTTTCCAAAGGCAGACCCCTAGCGCCATCTTACCAGGATCCGCGGACTCCAAAAAAACTTATTCGCATAAGTCAATCTATATTATTTTAAAAATTGATTGATTTCTTGCAGTGTTTTTGTATGAAATAGCTTAGCCACCCATCACTTGACAGATTATTCCATCTTAAAACTGAAATATACTAAGTCCGGCCGTCAGAATAGTCTGGTCACTAAGACTTTCGTAATTTTCTTGATTTGTCTGCGGACTCCCTGGGATATGCTCGCGGACCCCAGGTTGGGAAACGCTGCTCTAGTCCATGTAATGTGTATCCGCCTAATGACTTCATAGTGCTTTGCTGGATTATCGTGTGGAAAATTTTAATCGACATTTTTCATAGTTACTGTATTAGAATTTTTGAGGAGATGCTATGGAGATGTTAATTTGTCAATGAATAAAGGAAAATACCACAAAAATTTAGTACTAGTTACCAACTAGCAACTCATAATGAGCTACAAGTAATCCAAATGATAATGTTGAAATTATTCTAGTTCTTTCTATCAAAATGTTTCAGTCTTTTTGTGACCTAAAAGTGATATTTTAAAAACTCATCTACATTTTTTATTTTTTCGTGTTAGTAATATTCGTTTGAAGTGTTTCGAAGAACTCTTTGAGCATAAATTTAATTACCTCGAACGATTTAGACACAAGTATGAAATAAAACAAACGAACTCTGTTATGTAAGACGAAAGAAAGGTATGATGGAAAGACTATATTATATTATTGTATTAGATACTCTATGTTGTTAAATTCATTATTACTCGTCTATTGTATACTTAGTATTTATGTTGAAACCAAATAAAGTTTTTGATTTCGTGTATTATAATAATTTTCTACCAACTACAAACGCAATTATACACGCAAATTGACACAAATTTTGACTCGATGACCACGCTTGGCTCTTTTGACGTCATCTGCCCATTTGTCTGTTAAAAAAAAATTATATTCACATGTTACCTGTATCAGAATCTGATCATGGTACAGTCCCCAGCAGTCCGCATAAACGCTGACCGTGACTTCTTCTTGACCACACGGCTGCAATATGTCTTTAGACGCACACTCGATGACCACGCCTGGCTCTTTGACGTCATCTGCCCATTTGTCTGTGGAAAATTTTGATTTAAAACATATTTTTTGGAAGACTAGCTGGCTTTTCGTATGGTCGATGCATAGTGTATATCACTCAGTGATCACGTACATGTCAATGGTGAAATAATTTTTGAAATCGGTCCAGTTGTTTCGGAGATTATCGCGTTCAAACAAACAAACTCTTATGCTCTATATTTTTTATTAAAACCCAAACCTATTTATTAAAGTCCATGAAATAGAAATTCTTTATTATTAAATTTTGTGGGCGGACAGCATGATGTGTTTTCACGTATCATACATTTAGACTAAGCAGGTGTGAAGGTTCTGTCATAATATAAATCCCGTCTAAAGTCCGTGAAACACTTAATAATAAAGTGTCTGACATGGAGAATTTATCACTCTATGTTTTAAAAGCATCACTTTACTTTAACCATGTGTTTTAAAGTATTTTGGACCTTAATAACATTTACCTTAAAGTCTTAAGTATTAATCTTATATGCAAATTAGTCTTCCCGAACTTAATATTTCCTGCATAATAATGTCGTTATAATACGATTGAATACATAATTCCTAAAGCTCTATTCCTAGGTATTAAACTAGAGCTTGGACGGCCATAAGTTTATAGGTTTGATCTTGGATGGTTTGATACTATCTTACAACACTATCATTGATCTTGGAAGTTGACAGAAAAATAATGAGTTAAGGTGCTTGAAGCAAGATATTAGGGACCAAATTAAATTGTTGTTAAACTTAATAAGAGACATAGAGACACCTGACACAAATACATTTGATATTACTTTGAGAAAGACGAATAATTATTGTTTTAAATTGCATTTCTATTTAGTGTAGATAATCCCATCAAGCTCAATGAATTCAAATTTATCTAAAGACGCAGTCGTTGCTATAAAAAAAACGCTTTCAAATCATTTTTGCCAGAAAGAAGGTACTTAAATATTTAATACACTTCAACAGCAGCAATCTCCTAATATCATCAACTCTGGTGGATTACCCTTACATTAAATTCCTTCAAGTTTCCTTGCTCATTCACTCCAAACGTCAATAAAACTATACAAAACATCGATAGCTTGGAAACAATTCGCGCCAAATTGTCGACTGCGTCTGTCAACGGTCCAAAAGCGGTTTTATGAGGGTACCCGCCATTCCTGTGTCGCTTGAATGGGATGAATAAACTTTGTATATTTTAATACTGTGATGTTGATTCTTTTGAGATGTAGGCTTTTAGTTGGTTAGTGAGCATATTGTTTATATTGACAAACTTTGTTGGAGTATTGTCATCATTTTCATTAGGATTTGGTAAGGATGGATGTATGTGTGTGTGTGTGTATGAATGTTTGTTACTCTTTCACGCAAATACTACTGCACCGATTACAATGAAATTTAGCACACATATAGAGGGTAACCTGGATTAACACATAAGATACCTAGGTTTTATCCCGGAAATCCCACGGCAACGGGAACTAGGCGGATTTTTCTTTGAAAACGTGGGCGAAGCCGCAGGCGGAAAGCTAGTAGTTTAAATAACGATACTACTACCGCGCTACTTGATATTGCTATAAGCCAATAGATAAACTATGTCCTATTGCTGATTATGAATAATGTAAATTTTCATTTCCTTGATAGTTTACGTCCATAAAATAAGAGTCCATTTAAAAAATGTAATTTTGTGCCTTACAAAATTTTGTTTATTCTTGTTTACATTACTTGGTGTTTAGAATTGAAATTTATGTGGATAAAAGTAAATAAAGAAACTAATTTCGGCTACAAATGGTCACCGCGTCCACAAAGGTTTCACGCGTGATGCGTTCACAAGCAATAGAGACAAAACTAAGCGGATGTAGGAAATGACTTACTCAAAGGGCAGTGATAAAAGTGAAAAAATTACAATTACGATCCTTTTTCCGTGGATTAATCTTTGTTTTCATACATATAGATAGCAGTTGTTCAAGACTCTGAATAGTCGCTCGAGTGTTTATATTGTTATATTTCGCACTTTATTTAGGAAGGGAAACATGATATTTTAAGTGGCTTTCTAGTTTCTACATCGAGACCTAGGTACTTATTTGAACGAATGAAAAATGATTGAACATATTATTTAATAATGGACCTACAAAATTTCATGTGTACACAATCATTTTTTTGCTATAATAATTGCGTTATTTGATTGATATGATAATTAAAGTACAATTAAGTTATTAAGCTTCAAATGAACACAAAAATTAATCTTGTTATGAAGATAAAGGTATAAGATTACTCAAATATTTCGTCTCTTGATTAAAAGGTAAAATGGTTGAAAATTTTCATCTCGAGAATTGCGTAGTAAATAATACCTACAGAATTTTCATGCTTAACTAGCTGTGCCGCGCAGTTTTACCCCGCAGTTGTAGTAGTGGGTAATTATTCCAATTTTTTTAACAAGTTTATGTAAAAAAGAAATATTTTCCTTAAATAGAGCAAAATAAATAAATCTCTCGATATTATTCGTGACTACACTAACATAAATTTTTGGTAAAATATCTTGGCTTTCGATATTAAATCGATCAAATTATCAAACTAAAACATTTATAAAACTTCATAGAAAAAGCATTTATCATCAATGTTATTTTATCTTAGTAATTAATTACATATACTGAACAATAACAAACACATAACAAGGTTACATTAATCTTTAAATTTTCCACGAAATAGAATAAACACACAATTCTATACAATCACAATATTTCCCTTTGTTTATTTATTATCTGTATCCAATCTAAGTCCAAAGCCAATCAAACAATACCAAAAGATACGATTTGTAAGCGCTCCCCGGTGAATTTGGTAAATGTTAGAACAATAATTGTATGTGTAATGTTCTTGTCTAGACTTAAAGATTTTCGTTGATGTTGTTAATCGAAGTGATTTTGTATCAACTGAAGGAATTTATATTTCCTCAAAATATGATTTAATATAGTTTTTATAAAAGATATGTTATTTAAATTGGTGAACCGTATTCTATGGAAAAGTGATGAGTGTATACGTAGGTATAGTTCTTTGGTAGTCATAATAGCTCGTCATAATATTATGACGTGTATATACAAATAAGACCATGTATGTTAGTCCCTGTAATACTACATCCATACTAATATTATAAATGCGAAAGTAACTCTGTCTGTCTGTCTGTTACTCAATCACGCCTAAGCTACTGAACCAATTTGCATGAAATTTGGTATGGAGATATTTTGATACCCGAGAAAGGACATAGGCTACCTTTTATAGCGAAATATGTACCACGGGCGAAGCCGGGGCGAACCTCTAGTAATTATATATTATGGTGTTTTTGAAATCGGTTAATAAGATTAAAACATAGACATGACATACACTAATAACTCTATTGTAATACATATCACATATAATAGAGCTCTATTAGAATTACTGTAATAGTCAAATCCTTTCAAGTTCACTGATACATTTAATTTACGGGAGGGTATACATATTATTATACAGAATATTATATTTGTCAAAATATAACCTTAGTAAACCACCTTGCTATTGTTCCAGGTGTTAAAGCAAACAATTTCATACTTAATCTTCTTAGTGGTTACGTAATTTAAAGGTCTCTACATACGGCTTATTCAATAAATATTACTACGTTCCCCAAAATTTCATTAATGAATATTCTGTTTCAAATTAGATGGGCGTTTTGTATGTATCTAATTCCTATGATAGTTAATTGTATACAAAAGGCGTACATTTTGTATGTACCTTTTTCTGCTTATACTACAAAGTAGGGAAGTTATTATTTTATCATGTACTAGCTGCGCTTCGCGGTTTCACCCGCGTGGCTCCTTGGTCTTAGCGAAACTATAGGTATATTATAGCCTATAGCCTTCCTCGATAAATGGGCTATCTAACACCGAAAGAATTTCACCGAAGCAAATTTTGCTACTCTTAACAAGACTGTTAAATAAAGACTAACTAAATACTATTACAAGTTTACTCTATCGCTAATGTTTGTATCTTTAAAAGTCTTAAAACATGCTCTTTACCCCACAAGTAAGATAGTAATTAGTAAAAACATTTCAAATGAAATAAAGTACGAGTTTATTTGTCTGAGCGTGCTGCTCTCAGAAGTATCAGTTTGATTTTTTGCTTAGAACAGCCCCCCTAGACAAGTGGCTTTCTATTAGCGTAAAGTTCAATAGAATAGATGAATGTATTAGATTGACGATTGATTACGTCAATCTCATACATTCATAATCTATTCTATTGAACTTTACGCTAATAGAAAGCTACTTGTCTAGGGGGGCAGTTTAACTCATGTGATATTCCGCGAAACACAATTCAGTTTCATGCAGTTATAGTACTTTTACAAAAATGTTCGCAGATTATTTTTTGACAAACCATGTATTCATATGGAACTGATTTTTTTAATCGTGTATCCTTTCGATTTTCGACACCACCCCTTTCATTGCTAAAATATAAAACAATACTATTCAAATATTGCCTGACAGAGATCGCTTATAAGCCGGTTAAGGCCGGTTTAACACGGTTCCTTATCCTTTTATTCTATTTTCTGTATTAATAATGTTGATTTGTATCAAAACTGTACACTAGCAACATAATATAATCAGCGAAGTCGGCTGCAAAATTAAGTTCAGTCCTACATTAAATTGAATCAGAATTTGAATCTACTCGAACAAAGATCAAACAACGCCAAGACGGTGACGAATCTCGAGGAAGCGACAATATTGTACTTTGTCTGAATTAATTTCTCGTTTCGGTTTCCTGTTAAACACAGCGCTTCAGATAATCGCTTTATAGTAATACTGATTACTGATATCGTCAGCTTCCTATTATCTGGCCAAATTTGAAGGTTTGTTAGGTACTCAATCTTTTAACAATTAAGGTGTAACTTAAAACTAATGTTATTTTTAATATAAAATAATTGCATGCCAGTATATAAAGCGAACATAAAGAAATAAATAAATGCAAATTTCATTTTTTTGAACTTTGAACAACGCAGAAACTGAAGGGATTTTTAGAAAACTTTACAGTGCGGAAGAATAAAAACGTACAACACTACACGAATACTTGACTTTTCGTGTGACTTCGTCTGTGATAAAGGGTAAACCCTTGTTGAACGGCTAGTATATTATAATCTAGTTTCAAATGATGAATATTACCTGAACAATACCACTCTGAATTATTTATTTTTCCCGAAATAGCCTGTGATTATTCATGATGCTTGGGCGTGAAAAATGTCCCTATTTATTATTTGGTCCATGAGATGTAGGTGTAAATCATAAGTCAAGGTTATATGTTCATTGTACTTATTTGACTGTATGTAAGTATAACGTATTTTAAAGGTATTCACTTAAGTTCCTTCGCTTACATTATTTTATATTTTTAGCTCCATTCTTAGTTCTATATTCACGAAAACTGTAGCATGTTTAATCCTCTAGTCTCAAAATGAAATCCTGTATTACCTAAAAATGGTGGATAAATGCATTTTACATCTGTTTCATTGTATCTTTATATTCCACGAGACAACGAAGAACATATCTATACTAATATTATAAAGCAGAAGAATGGTTTGTATGCTTGAATGCGCTTATCTCAGGAACTACTGGTCGGATTTGAAAAATTATTTCAATGTTACATACTTAGTCCATTTATTGAGGAAGGCTATATAAGATTATATTAGAAGTAAGAAGGTTATATATTAAGGCTATATTAGAAGGTTATAATATCATCACGCTAAGACCAATAGGAGCGGATCAATGAGGTTTAAACCGCGGGGCACAGCTAGTATTTACTACTAGGATTACTATTATTTTAGAAGCAAAGATGTTAAAATTTTCGTAAAATGTTTTGCGCATGATATCTAGTTCGTATGATGTTAATTAGGTATGATATGAAAGTGAACGAAATGTGGCTCGGTGTTCCCTCACAAGGGTATACTGTATAATTATTTTAATTAGTAAGAACTGAAATTTTATGCAACAAAAACGTACATGTATATTGTACGTAGGTACGTAAATGTACGTGAAAGTCGTATTTTTAAATTATATACTAGCACATATTTTAATAGTAGTAGTTTTAATGGTAAAGTAGATTTCAAATTTTCTCGCAAAAGTTTTTTCATCAAAGCTCACAAAAGCATTGGTTTGACAGCCAATTTATTTGACCTACATAAAATATTTTTCCAACTGCGTCAATAAGGAAATCCTATCGGTTTACGTAGAGCCTTTTCGGTGTCCCGTTTAACAAGCTGACAAATATTTTCTCAACACTCAATAAGTTGAGAAACGTAAGATCACAAGAGTGTTAAGTAAACTGTAAAAGAAAATTATTTTTCTATTAAAAACCACCCTTATCAATCCAAATGATTTCCATTTAAATTATAATAGTAATTATTTATGGAATAAAACAGCTTTTTTAAGTTAGACGAATTAAAATTAATTATGATAAAATAAAATCTAATTACAGTAGGTACACAAATTATATAAATTTTAATCCTTTAAAATGAATTCTGATAAATTCAAGGATTGTGCAAATATATACCAAGACTATTTGATATTTTATTCACATAAACACCAAACAAGATATTTATTAGTCGAACCTGTAATTGAAGCAAAAAAAAAAACAAAACTAATTAGGTATAATATGAAACAGCACTGCTAAAAGCATGAAAAGCAAACAGAATACAATCACAAAGATCTATTGACACACATCTCTGGAACCTTTTATAACAATACCTCTGTACTCTCATAAAGGCTCTCTAAATAAATAATAACTATTTGCAGTGCGATACTGCAATGTAGATTTTTCTAGAAACAACCTTGACACAGCTAAATGGATGCACTTTGAGGAAAATTTTAATAACGTGTTTTTCAAGTATATTTTTCACTTTTCCCTACGTAGTTTTTCAAAATTCAAATGTGAAAATATCATTATTTTACTTTATAAATAAAAATAATTGCATTCTTTTTGTTTTAGTAACTCAATACATTCTTTCACTTTTTCACAAATTAGTATTGTGACTGAAATACAAAAAAGATATACCTAGTATAATATTTTATGTATACAAAAAAAAAACAATATCTCGCGCAGTTATTTAAAGCCTAATCAAACTGTTCAACAAAATACAATACAATCAAAATATTAATTTATATCTACTATTTATATATACTTTTATACCTTTTTATTATTAAAAATATATACTATCTATTCAAGACCTGTGTATAATCCTATCATTGCTTACATAACATTTGATTCCTCCATAACTGTAACCATACCATTTCTATTGCAATATCAATACTATTGGTTGATATTGGCTTGCTTTCTTCGATCATATAGAGAGTATATTTTATTCATTGCACGTGCTTTTTATTGTGTATGTATTTTTATAACTTATAAATGTGAGGAAATGGATGATTTCTGTAATCTGTATTGTTAGCTCTAAAGTGTTTGCTTATAATTATGAAAGCAATGTTAAGTTGTAAGAAAATGATAATACCTTATTAAGAAGAAGCATGCAAGAAAAAATTTGGAGAATTTACTAAAATTCATAAAGGAATAACTCTTTTTAACCGACTTCAAAAAAAGGAGGAGGTTATCAATTCGGCCGGTATGTTTTTTTTTTATGTATGTACACCGATTACTCCGAGGTTTCTGAACCGATTTACGTGATTCTTTTTTTGTTCGATGCGGGATGGTGTCGAATTGGTCCCATAAAAATTTTATTCGGATAGGCCCAGTAGTTTTTATTTTATAAGCATTTTTGTCTGTATTTGTAAATGTTGCAAGTGCAAGTTTGAAGTCGGTTGTTTTTAACGCAGTTATCACTTGTCTATTTGACTTTTGTCTGGCACTCAAATACACACGAAAAGAAAATAGCACAAGCATAGGTAGACATTTTCAAATATTAGTTTTTTTTTTCTTAATTTAAACATATATGACATTGACCAATTTTTTCTTCTTTAACTATGTTACTACACATTTTCTAATCTTAAACCGATTAAATATTTAATCAATAATTTAATACAATACAAATACAAATGACAATAAAGATTAGCACTATAGCTACTCAATTAAACTGGGATCCCAACTCAAACACGGCTTAAGCGATCGTTAATTGAAATAATATTTGTCATCGAGACGAAATCGATTTCGTGCCTATTTTACAATAACCACTGGACATTTTCAGTTTAAATTTATTACAAATTTAGCTTTATTTCCGCGGCTTTGTTTTTTTATTTATTTATTTTGGTAATCCAACAGCTTTACATGTAATAAGATTTACCTGTTTTATAAATAACTACAAAACAAAAAACCGGCCAAGTGCGAGTCGGACTCGCGCACCGAGGGTTCCGTACATTGCTGTTTCTTTTGATTGCGTTGACATAGAAGTTTGATTTTGTTACAGCTTAAAGGTATTATAGACCTGAGTATTTGGTATGAATTTAAATTTAATACCTCTACGCGTTTATGAGGAAATGGGTAGTAAGTTTAAAATTATTAAAAAAAAATATATTATGTGATGTAACTAAAAATTTATGGTTTTCGTAATTTTTCCTTTATCTATGCTATAAGACGTTGCTTCGTACCAAATTTCAAGATTCTGAGTTCACGGGAAGCACCCTGTAGGTTTTGATTCCCTTGCAAGTGTCGAAAATTTGCGGCATAAACGGCTGTATCTTTTGATTGCGTTGGCTTAGAAGTTTGATTTTTTCACAGCTTCAAGGGACAGTAGACCTGAGTAATTGATATAAATTTCAGCTTCAAACCTCCACGCGTTCCTGAGAAAAAGGGTCTTGACAGACGGACGGACGGACGGACGGACAGACGGACAACAAAGTGATCCTATAAGGGTTCCGTTTTTTCCTTTTGAGGTACGGAACCCTAAAAATGACACTTAGTTACTTAATGTGAGTGTGTGTGTGTGCGAGCGTGTAGGTGTTTGCTCGATTTATCTTATTAAATTACTACTATGGTTTTAAAGCCTCCTTGGTCCAATGGTTGACGCGTGGAGACGAAGAAAAAAAAATGTCTGGTAGGACTCAGAAGGCGGATCACCTACTTGTCCCTAAAGAAAATCGATCAGTGAAACAGATGTATAATGCATCTGCCCCTTACCCCTCTAGGGGACATGCGACTTCACTGTATGGTTTTAAAGATCTAAGAATCACGAAGCGAATTTGTTTACACTATGCAGTAAATGATAGGTGCCGTGCAGCCGGCTCTATCGAATTATAAGGGTGCACTCACACACATCAGTCACCGTCAAGTCACCGATGACTGATCGGTGACGGTTTGTGTACGTATCCACAAACACCAGTCACCGTCATGTTGTCCGTCAGTCACGTCGCCGGTTTGACTGAATCATTGAACACATACATCAGGTTAGTCAGACGTGTGTCACGCTAGAGAACATGTAGCAATTGACGGTAGCACGACGCTGACTGAACTGAGACGTGACGGCACCGGGTGAGTGGGGATAAAAGTATGGTACATGTATGGAAAGATTATTTGACGTGCCTGACCGGGGACGTCACTGATAGATTTCGTGCCGGCGACTGTCGTGTGGGAACAGAGTCATACTAGAACTATTGATACATATTTTTTTTTAATCCTGTCCGGTGACGTGCCGTGACGGTGACTGATGTGTGTGAGTGCACCCTAAGACGTTGTCACGTCAAAAACAAACTTTAAATCTATCTCTTATAATGTTTATTAAATTTATAAATTACCTGGATTCAAAGTTCGTGTATGCACACGCGGCCATCTCCGCACTGCTGTTGATATTTTGGCTGATATCGATGAAACATTTCGTATGAGAATTGTCCTTGAATGCACTGAAATATAGAAAAAGCTCAATTCCTCGTCACTTGATAGGATAATAAATTTTAATTGTAGATCGAATATTATTTTTGTACATATAAATCAAACGAATTTAGAGCTAGAGCAAACAAAACGTCGTCAAACGTAGTCATTTTTTCGTGACGAAATATCGTATTCAGTGTTGTTCAGTATTAGAACATTGCATAGAATATTTTCGAACGCAGTAAGAGCAACGAAATAATGCTCTACGCCTGTTTACACTAAAATAATTTGACATAGTGGGGTTAGAGCTTTCGCTCGTTTGATGTAAATGCACCGTTATAATGCTATCTAATTGCAAGAAGATATTTAGAAAGAGAGCAAAGATCTTGGTTCCCTATCTATCTCTCTCTATTGATAAGTACAATTAACCATCGAAGCAAAATATTACGTTTCATATTTTACGCGATAACTGCACGTGTGTGAAAGAATCAATTAATTATAGTAGAGCGGGTTTTCCTGTCTTTCTATATAAAGGACATGACAATCGAATATGTGTGCAATATCACGCTCTTTATGCGTCTACGACTTGCTCCTATAATAATAATTAATCCTACTAATATAATAACCCGTGAAAGTTTAAGAGAATTATTTATGTTTGTTACTCTTTTACGTAGAGAATGTGTGTCTGAATTCAATTTTAACCGACTTCAAAAAAAAGGAGGAGGTTATCAATTCGGCCGGTATATTTTGTTGTACTAATATTATAAAAAAAATACGGAATGTGTGTTTATGAGAATGGATGTTAGTGTATGTATGTTTGTTACTCTTTCACGCAAATACTACTGAACCGATTACAATGAAATTTAGTATGTAGGTAGCTGAAGACCCAGAAAAAGACATAGGCTACTTTATATCCCGTAAATCCCACAGGAACGGGAACTATGCGGCTTTTTCTTTGAAAACGCGAAGTCGCGTGCGGAAATCTAGTACAAATAGATTAGTCTGCATTAGCACATAATATGCACACCCGGGTACCAAACGAGCAAATCCGCGGGAAAAATATAGTTAATACATTCGCTATATCCTAGTTCGACCGTTAAAATATCCAACAATTTGATTGCCTATCATACGGATATTCTTTTATAGGTATGTGTGGGGTAGTGTGGGTCAACTATCAACCCTTGTCACATATCTTTGGTCCATTGAAAAGTTACATTTGGGGTTGCATTTTTTAGAGGTCGCAATTTTATTTTTCTGATGTGTAGGGGGGTTCAGTGTGAAGCTATCACCAAGTTTGTGGGGTCGCCACCCTTGTCCCACGGCCGCCATCTTGAAAATAGCGGTTGATATGGTTTTTACGATATATCTCATAAACTATTTATTTGATAAAAAAATATCGTTAACATTATTTGTTGCAAATTAAATACTCTACAACTTTGATCCTGCAACTTTTTGTCGTAGAACTATAAATAAAAAAGTTATAAGCGAAAATGTTCAGAAATTAGAGATATTTATATTTCTCAGTAAAACTTTTTTTTATAATTTTACGTAGAAATGATATTTGACCATTTTTGTAGATTGTTTTTCGAGGAACAACTTTTATATACAACATATCTTCATTAATTAAATAGCTAAGGATTTACAGCGCTCCGAAGTGAGTACTAATTTTCAGTACTCTGAACTATACAGTATACTTATATTATGTGTGTACTAATAATAATTTGTCATCAGTAATGGTTTTTTTTGTTATTATAATATTTTTAATAATTAATTTTGCAATATCACTAATAATTAATTATTGAATCTTTTCCCCACCACCCAGGAGGTAGAGTCTGGAAGCGCGACTTTTTTTTACGTCGAAAAGCAGGTCTGAAATGTTCTGCAGTGTGCTTCTATTGTTCTGGAGCATGAGAAAACAGCCAATAGCCAATATATGTATAGTTAAGAGTACTGAAAAATAGTACTCACTTCAGAGCGCTGTAAAACCTTAGTTATTGACGTTATGAAAAAATGTTGTACATAAAAGTTGTTCCTCGAAAAACAATCTACAAAAATGGTCAGATATCATTTCTTCGTAAAATGATAAAAAAAAGTTTTATTGAAAAATATAAATGGCTCTAATTTCTGAACATTTTCGCTTATAACTTTTTTATTTATAGTTCTACGACTAAAAGTTACAACACCAAAGTTGTAGAGAATTTAATTTGCAACAAATAATGTTAACGATATTTTTTTATCAGTTAAATAGTTTAAGAGATATATCGTAAAAACCATTTCAACCGCTATTTTCAAGATGGTGGCCGTGGGACAAGGGTGGCGACCCCACAAACTTGGTTTTAGCTTCACACTGACCCCCCCTACATATCAAAAAAACAAAATTGCGTCCTCTAAAAAATGCAAGGTTAGGCCTAAAAAATGTAACATTTCAATGGATCACTTCATGTGAATGCTATGGGATTATAAAAGTTGGATGGAAAAAATTCAGTGTGTGTGAAATTATTATTATCTACGTTTTTACTGGTGAGGTGTTTGTTTACTTTTGTGGGAATTTACATTATTTTGGCTTTAAATAAAATTTTAGTTTTAACTTATTTTCAGTTGTTTTTCAGAATTATATTTATTTACAGCAAACGCTATATCAAGAAATGTAACTGACATAATTGAATTCAAAAGAAGTCGCGCGCATATACATAATATCTATATGATGATAACTAATTGTTTGTTATTTAGCTCAAAAACTATACCGTCGATTTTAAAAATTATTTCACCATTAGAACGCTACATCTCTACCAACTAGAAAAGTCTATTATTTTACCAACCCGAGCAAAACCGGGATAAGCAGCTAGTAAGTTTCACAAGCAACATCATTATGTATCTACACAACAGCACTCTAATGTGTTTGTTCGTCGTCTGATACATTTACTATCGGATATCGATTCTGCAAACATTATTAAGGCGACGCTATTCTCATGTTAAATAGGGGAATGAAATAAATCAGTTTATTTAAGTTTTAAGGGCATCTTTATTTATTTACTAGCTGCTTTTTCCAGTTCCGTCCGCGTAGTATATGTCAGTATAATAACAGTTTTATACAGTATTCTCGCAACACAAACAAGCCACTTTTTTATTTATCAATTACAGACAAACAGTCAAATATTTTTCGTTATAAAATAGCATCACACTTTGTAAAAAATTATCAATATTTAACTCAAAGTTTAAATGTCGTTGCATATTTATCACAAAGTACTTCATCTTAAGGTAGTATACATTTATCTTACATTCCGCACTTTACATAAATAAAATAATCAAAATCCCGATTTACTAACTAACTCACTACAAGTAAAAATAATATTTCAGGAAAATCTGTATGTTTGTCACTCACCAGTCCGTAGCGCTAAACTCCTAAACTGCAAACAGTACGGTTCAGTGTGTTCCAGTAGCACGGGCTTCGTTTTGTATGTGCATGGACAAATCCGCGTGAATACAGGTGGTTCAGTTACTGGGAAATAACATATTATATAAAAAGGTCCTTTATTATGTGGGTGGTTATTTATTTATGTAATTACGATTTTTATTACTTATTTCTAATGTTATAACTTATGACTATTTAAGGCATATATTCTCTCAAGTATTTCAATTGAAATTGAAGGTTTACAAGCAGGTATGAACCAACATTTTAGGTACGCGATTAGTCTCTATAATAATTTACGTACGTATGTAAGAGATTTATCTGAATAGGCCTTAACACTAATAACGTATAGGTATTAGTATAGTATTACCTATATTATCTTTGATAATATTGTTCAAAATCAAAATATTTATTCGTTAAACAAAAACAAGAAATTGACAATATACTATAGCAAAAGACACAATGTATTCACAAATATTTTCAAGATGCTTAAGGGTAATACATCGCTTAGTATTTATAAGCATTTAAGGCGACGCATCCTCTACCTTCCCTATCATAAAAAACACATAAAATACTTTTTCCCAGATTTAGCGTTATGTACATTCTTCAGTCGGGATATTGGGTTTTTTACGACTTCACTCTATATAATGTCATCATGTTAAATAGCTATAAAAAGGTAGAGAAAGATTGCTTTGTTCTTTTAAGCTATTGCCTTCAATGCAAAAATACTCATAATGTTCATATAATAGTAATCAAAGTTTACGTAGATGTGGGTAGTTGCATATAATGCAAATGTGGGTAGTCAAATTTTTTTGTTACAAAATTAAGGGCCAATTTTTCAATCCCCAGATAAACAGCTAGATAGACTTTATTCTTCAGTTAACAAAATATTCAATTTTTCAATAGACGAATAGGACTTATATATATCAAATAACTACGTTATGATGACCATGCTATTAAAGATTTGCCGAACGTTCCCTTTTTGTCGTTTCCATCTGCATCGTAAACTATAAATTTTAACACAAATTTAACCAAAACTTTTCACTCGAATCAAAACAACAATCAACAATCATAGAACACAAGACATAACCTTAAAATGCACTCCTGACGTGAGTCATAGTGACTATTGTTGACAAATTGCAAGAGTTGACTCTATCCCGCTCTAACCTGACTAATTTAATATGTTTGTTTCGCCACTCCGAGAGCAGAGCTGCCAGTGTGGAAATATTCGGTTAGATAGTTATTCGTGGAATAAATCACGATTGAAAAAATAAGCGAGCCGTTATGAGTTAGATTAACACTTGAATAAATCTATTCGAGGGGTAGTTATTAGATTGTTTATCACGGGATTGAAAAATCGGCCCTAAATAATACTTTTTTCAGTAATCATAGTATAAACTACCGTCTAAATAGAAATAGAGTTGATTTGATTAATGATCTAATATACTTATTAGAACATCAAAATAAATATTAATGTTTATCTCAAATATACTACATATTTAAAATTATTTGTATCACGTATAGATATAAGACATCTAGAGTCTCGTAAAATATTATACGATAGATACTTGTTTTATCTGCCTTTTCTTTAATATAGACCCTAATTCCATTGATTGACATGTCTTCATCACTCAAAAAGGAAAACTTCTCAAGCACATTTCACATAAAGTTTTAAGTAAGTAACTTTTTGAGTCTTACTTTGTCAAATGTCTCTCTTATGACATACAAAGACGAGACATAATCATTTCATGTTAACCCTTGGCATGCCTGGTAGGGTCTGTCAGACCCACACCAACGCGCGAACCGTTGTAGTTCGTTTAAATTTGAATTTCGCGCCTCATCGTTTTTAGTAGCTGGCCGTTACTAACCGCGGAATGCCCTCCACCCGCTTCCTCAGCCCGAGGCGAGCTACGAGCGTAAAAGGACGTGTTTAAAGTGCGTGCGGGTCCCACAGACCCCACCAGGCATACGGCGTGACTTTATTTTGTAAGTATTTATTTTTCTATTTTCTTATAATTATTGGAATTTGGCGTTAAATAATATTAGTTTGTACATTACATTATCCTATTTTTTTGTTTTTTTCAGTTTAATCATGAATAAACAACTAACAGACGAGGATATAGCTAGTTTATTATTCTAAGAGTTGGATGAGGAAGACTTAGTTGCATTTGATTGATGAGGAAGAAAATGATGCAGGCTCCACCTCTTCGGATACTGAAATGGAGGTGCCTCTGTCCATCCATTAGTACATTTGTGAGATATGTAGTTGTCACATTTGTTTTGACCACTCGATTTTTCCATGCGCAAAGTGTTACCAAACCAAAGCTTTACAAAGTGTAAATGCAAGTGATGAAGACTAATTATTTTGTTATTTAGATTAAGTATATGATAGTGCCTTACACTGGATTAAAGTCTGATTATGATCTCATTACTTTTGATACTAATTATATGTTAACAAAGTTATAGTCACGAAATGTTGCTTAAAAATATGTGTTAATGTTTAATTTCAAATATTTTAATAAAGTTGATTAATTTCTAATGTGATTTTTTTACTATCTCTTTTTTGCCCTTTAAGCATGCGTCTTGAATCATTAAATCACCTTATATAATAAAATTTATAGAAAAAAATACCATTTTGAAATCGGGGTCTGAGAGACCCACCAGGCATAGAGTGTAACTTATGCCCACCAGGCATGCCAAGGGTTAAATATATTGACATTTTTATGTATAAAATGAATAAAAAAAGAGTGTGTGTGCCGAGCACACGTCTCAGAAGTGAAACTTCCTTGGTGAGATTCACTGCAGATACCTATCAAAATCTTACTGACTCTATGACATGACGGTATTGCCATGATGCGACGTTGATATTTTACACTCAACGCGCCTAAAAAAAATTTCACTTCAAAAATAGAAAATAATTAAAATACCAATATCAACAAAATGTTCTTCTTCCTCTAAATTATCCGTTGGTTTAACTTCTTTCACGGGAGCTATGTAGACCATTTTGTAGCGGCAATGGCATATATTTTCTGCAAATAAAATAGACTTTATTGTTACTAATAAATCTATATTATAATATTATAAAGCTGGGGAATTGTTTGTTTGCTTGAACGCGCTAATCTCAGGAACCACGGGTCCAATTTGATAAATTATTTCACTGTTAAAATATAGTCTATAGGTTATATATTATCATCACGCTAAGATCAATAGGTGCGGAGCAATGCGGGTAAAACCGAAGGGGCACAGTATTGCATAAAATATTTTCTGCAAATAAAATAAATAATTTTTGGATCTGAGTTCAATATATTGTACTACATTCCCTTCTTTTGACAATTCGAAAGTGTGTATTACCACCTCAAGCGTGGAATTATCTATGTTTTCCTATCAAACCTTTTTTATTTTGTTACATAATACGTACATTAAATAGTTATATTGGAAAAACGCCAATGCAAAATCCAAACGATACAACTAAATCGGTTCGTAGGTTTGACTAAAGACCCCGCTACGTGCTACGCGGGATCTACGAAACTGCTACGCGGCAACCGATTTTGGGTAAACGCCAGTATGAAAGCCGCTACGTGGCTACGGAAAAGTAAATAATTTATAATACAGACAGCTAAACTAATTTAGTTGTTATTTTCAACAGTATACGAGTTATTTTAAATTTGAATATGTCTTATATTTATCAAAGTCTGTGATAATATTTTTCAACGACTACAAACAGACTGCGGAATTAGAAATAAAATTTCAAGAATTTAATATCGAAACAATTTTGGATCGATGTTTTTTTGAAGCGAGATAATGTCATACCTTTCCCGGTTATCAATTTAACTTTCCTGGATAAAGTAAACGTAAAGTAAAAAAGTATTTTTTTTGTAATGTAAACTAGTAATATGACAAGTTTATTTCAAAAA
>CAJQZN010031956.1:11227-30913 GCA_907164685.1 Colias eurytheme | reverse complement strand
AGTAACAAACATCCATACATCCATACATCCATACAAACTTTCGCCTTAAGATTAAGATTAACATGACCAACGACATAATGTGCTATTCGAAAGTCAACAAAAATATAACATCAACAAACGAGGAAAGTATTTGAATACTGCAGAATTTTCAAGGGTACTCCGGAGAGCTCGGAAGGAGTATTACAAATTGGGGTTTTCCCGCTGATGTAGACGAATGTAACCCGTATGATAACTTTTCTTTTATCTTGCGAAAACCTGGGATTACATTTTGGACTACTTAATAAGATTCTCGACCATTTTCTTACAGAAGCATGATACGAACGTGCTTAATAAAAATTTGGGGACGTTTAATGACACTTTTAAAGTTACTTTATTTTTGTGATGAGTTGACTATGCCTTTGTGGAATTTGATAATATGAAAATCGTATTTGTTCTGTAGTTTCAAGTTATTATAAAACTACACAGGCTTCGTACACTGTAATATTTTATTATGAGTCTCGTAATTTAAAAACATAAAATAAGATTTACTTATTGAAGTAAAACTTCTTTAGGCGCGACTAGGGAGTAACTCAGATTTTTTTTCTGACGGAAGTAACGCTTACTATAGTCTGTGTAGTTTCCGCCATTTAAAAATAATAATTCTGATTGGTTGTAAGTATATGTCATATACTACAAGCTTCTTGACTTATACGCCAGCTAGTGGCAAATATCATAATCAATTAGGATTATTTATTTACAAATTTTCAAACGGATCAATTGTGAATAGCAAAGTGAATGAAAAATTCAACAGTTTTAAAAACATTATTTTAAATTGCAAAATTTTTTGAAAATCTCTAAATATACTTACTTGTTTATTTATTACTTTTAAAATAAGTAAATTAAAAATAAAAATAAACATGTTGCGGATTATAATCAATCTATTTTAAATATTGCTGAAGACAAAGTAGTATCCATAGCAACAGATATGTATATAGGTTGTCATTCAGTTGAACAAGAAGCATATGTACGCCAACAATTTCATAAAATGTCAGTTATTGATACAGGAGGATCGCCTTATGAAATCATATTAGTAACAAATTTTACATTATTACAACCAATATTGATGTATCTGATGGCTTAGCCAACGGTTGTATTGGAAAGTTAGTGTATATTGAACGTGATGACAGTGATAACATCATACGCTTATGGCTTGAGTTTCCTGGTAAGATAGGAGAGAAAATTAGGAAAAAAGCTGCCCATCATATTCAAACTCTAAACATTAGTAGAACAGCAGTCCCAATTTTATGAAGATCGTCATCTGTACCAATGAATAGAAATAAGACAATATTTGCAAAGAGAAATCACTTTCCATTAGTATCTGCTTGTGCGCTTACAATACATAAGTCTCAAGGTGGTACTTTTGATCAAATCGTTTATGAATACAATAAAAGTCACAGTCAGCAGCTGTTATATGTAGCATTATCACGAGTAACTGATATAAATGGATTGTTCATTGTCTCAAACACCGATGACAACAAATTTTATCATGGAAGAAAGCGTCCAGGGGGAATAGTTGATTTACAGTGTGAATTTGAAAGACTTTCAAATTCTCGCCTAATAACACAACAGGAAGAATTATATAACCTTGTAAATGAGAGTAACATTACACTATTTTCCTTCAACTGCCAAAGTTTACGTGCTCATGTTTCTGATCTGAATGATAAAGTATTAAAAAGGTCCACATTGCTGTTATTTTCCGAAACTTGGATGAAAAATGACGAACAAATTCTTATTGAAAATTTTTATTGCGTTACCCAATACAACCGACCCAACTCAACTGCTGGTGGAGTAGCTGTATATCATTCATCTACAGATACACTGAACAATGTAACACCAATTCAAAATATTTCACAAACGATATTATCACAAATTTCCGATGAGGTTTCACAAATTGGTGACATCGCCTTGGTTCGATGTGTTAATACGAATGACCAACCTGTGATTATCGTTGTTATTTATATTTCTACAAATACTAGCCTGACAAATATCATAAAATTTATTCATCAGCAATTACTTCACTTCACAATTGAAGGTTCTCGTCTTTTAAATAGTAATTATCATGAATTACCGATGATTCTAACTGGAGATTTTAATGTTAATTTTCGCTCTCAGGAATCTCAGCCGTTAATTGATTTTTTTTTAGAAGAAAAATTTGATTTATCTATGAATACTTCTCGACTTCATTCAACAACGCGTTTCGGTACAACGATAGATGCTGTATTTTCAAGAAAAGTAGCAAATTTAGAGAGTAAAATTTATGTTTCACATTATAGTTACCACAAACCTATAATTTCGTACGTAAGAAATTATTATGACATTCAATTACCTGTTTCGAATGAATAATATTAATATAACATTTAAATAATCTTTGTAAAGCACATGAATAATAAATATAAGTAATTAAATTATAATATAATATTTATTTATTTAAGTTAATATTTAATCATTTCAGTGATATATGTCGTCAACGCCAAAGAAGTTTTACTTCAATCGCGCGTAAAGGTTACACGCACACACTTTTTTTAATATGTATCTATCCTCATTTTTCTTGATTATATTATCTAAAAAATTGTAACTTGAGCTAGGCTCAAAGCGAAAATGTCTCGAGAAAATAAACTTAGGAAGCACCAAAGCGGAACGATTCAAAAATCTAATAAAGATGAAAAATAAATTCAAAAATATCAAAAGTGAGTGGGTCATGTTTAGTTTACAACACCTACAATTGTTTTATTAAAACCTAATAAATTATATACTAAAACCTTCCTCTTGAATCACTCGTTCTATTAAAAAACCGCATCAAAATCCGTTGCGTAGTTATAAAGATTTAAGCATACATAGGGACATAGGGACATAGGGATAGAGAAAGCGACTTTGTTTTATACTATGTAGTGATGTATCGAGAGCAGTATAATATAACAAATTATTTTTTGATTGATATTCAATTTTCGGGTCAATTTACTTCTGGGGTTAAAACATTTTATATTGCAGATTAATTTATATGATAGGTACTAAAATTAATTGACTTTACCTACACCATTAAACATAATTTTTAAAGGAAGAAATTCTTTTCAAATAAAATTATCATACCTTTATAGAATTCCCTTTTCTTTTAGGATGGATCTTGTAAATTTAAACTTTATAAAGAATTAGGTTCTTTTCAAACATTTCAGTGTCGATAAAGTAGGCTTTTTAGGACTCTAAATTATATTTCGCTCTCAGTATTCAAAAAGGTTGGAATAACCGTTGTAAAATGAATTAAAGTTATGATAAAAGTTTTGGATTAGAAAAATAAATTTCAAAAGCTATCAAATAAAAAGAACTTTTCAGATCATTTCGCGGGAGTCTTAATATTTTCAACCTACATTAAAGCAATTTTATGTTTTATAAATTTTTGATAATTTATATATTTAAAAAGGATAGCCAACAATTGTTAACACTATTTATAGACATACAAGGAAAAATACAATTTTACATATCAAGTGCAACGATTAATTATAGGCTAACACCACATGCTATATTTAACTTATATTTAACATGTAATCAATACCATCTTCGGTTTTGTCTTCAAGGTTGAAAATGGTTGTTGTTCGTAAAGTTTGTATGATAATTCGAATTTACATAAGTTAGAATGTAACCTACTTCGTTTTTGTTATGATCCCGCGATAAAGTCACCCCTATATGTCATAATAACTTTATATTCAGTACGCGTAGATTATATGTATTATGTAGATTATACAAACAAGTGACGAATATGCTTATCAAAACAAACAGCTGTGTTAAATCTTATACGAAATATGACAGGTTATTCAGGTATTAAATCTCTGAGCTGTGTCTCGATTTTCATAAGACTGTATTTATTTATTAATATGTATTTACTTGATACGGTTTACTTTGTACGTACAGACAATACCTAGAGACTAAAATTATGACAAAATAACGTTGGAAGAATAGTCAGGACATAAAAGTATATACCTAATAATAAGAATGAAAGGCCTTTTAAGTGCTTTAATTTATTTATTAAAATAATTGAAGTTTATTGGTATATTCGTTTTTTATTACTGTAATCAACTTAAGAAAGAGCGGATTTTAACACAGGTTTTCTTCTAAACTTACTAGAAGGTTCCATCAATTACTGTCTGTAATAAAAAAAGACTGGTTTCACTCCGGGAGTGCCGGCAGAAGTGAAAACTTGATTATTAACGTTGAGCATGTTTGATATTTTGGAATGGTATCCGTCTTACGCTTTTTCAGGTCACGACGTGTCCTGACGCGAGTTTAAGATTTTATATCCATTACAGAAAAAGTGCTCAACGCCGCTAAAGAAGTTTTCACTTCAAAAATATTGCATGTGTATATATGTATTAATTTACAATTTGCCACAAAAATACAATTAAAGAGACTTTATATGCATATTTTCATTATATATTTTATCGTTGACTATTCCAGGACTAAAATATAATAAGGTAAAAGGTAGAGCTGCCTTAATTGTCACCGCTTCGTTGGAAGCGCTCGGTAAAAAGTTTTAATTTAATTTGCAGTTTCTTGTAAATTACTAGTAGTACGAACTAACATTTGTTGTTGTTGTTCACATTACTAAGGTAAATAAGAATGACTTACAAACTATATGCAAAAGAAAATAAAGAATTTTCATCCTTTCGAGTATTTTTAAGTCTTGGAAAATGAAAAGTAATTTACAGTTATTCATGTCACACAGTTATTTTAAAAATGAAATTATGTGTAACAAAAATAAATATGTTTTTGATCTAAAATTATTTAAAATAAAAAGTGACTAGAAATTTTGTATGTATATTTTTAAACAGTATTAAAATATACGAGTACGGGCATTGAGGTATTATCTACGTAGTACATAGTAACTCAAAGAGTACGGGACACAATTTATAAATAATAAATAAATAAAATAAATAAAAAGTTCATTTATTTATTTATAAGAAGAGTAAAATGAATATTTTATCATTCCAGTTAATCTCTACGAAGAGATAATTTTTTGCGTAACTTTTAATGTATATAAAGGGGAATAGGGAATACGGGTTTGGAATACTGATGTTATAATTTTTTTGTGGGTAGTAAAATAAAGATATTTCTGACCTACTAAATATTAGAGTGTTTATTATAAACCACGTTTTCATAAAATATTTTCAAGTAAATAAAATATATAAATTAAATAATTGTATAAAAAGTATAATTTACTAGTACTTTGTCGTTTTTTTTAGCTGTGCCCCGCGGTTTTACCCGCAGTGCTCCGCTCGTTGGTCTTTATAGCGTGATGACCTATAAGCCTTCCTCGATAAAAGGACTCTCTAAAACCGAAATAATTTTTCATATCGGACTAGTAGTTCCTGAGATTAGCGTGTTCAAACAAACACACTCTTCATAATATTAGTATAGATAGAGATAGAGGAAAGATACAATTTAAACCTTTGGAATAGATTAACACAAACTTAACATATTTAGAACAATTTTACATTATTTTAGTTTTAAATCTGGATGTTCCAGAGCATAGTAGGCTAGTGCAGGTAATTAGAGAAGAATATAATTTTATTTTCAAAATTATATTATGCTAGCAAATAATATGAAAAATAAGCGAAAACGTGAAAATTTGTGCCACAGAAGAATAGTGTCATCCGAAATGGCAGACAAAATTCACGTAAATTACTCTACCTTGCGGAAAATGTTTTATAGTCCAGGAGGTAGATATATACATTTTAGTTAATATAAAAAAGAAATTTTATTTTTTTATAAGAAAAGAAAATTTATCGGATGACGGGTAAATGCAATAGGTAGTGTTAAATTTAAACGTAACTATTGATTAAACCAATAAGAATGTTATTACCATCAAACCCGTTAATTTTCATACAATACCTTCATGATACTCATAATAAAACGATGCTTTGAAGTAGTATTCACAATTTTCCGAATTACCCCAAATCCGGAATTCCCCTAATGCACTATATTTTAATCAATAAAATCTTATATTACTGCACAACCAACTTACCTATTTCTTATTATTATTAAAAAGTTCTACCCATAGTTTGAAAGCGCTCAGTAGCAGTATTACTGGCTAAAAAAATGTTTATATACAGATTTATGTACTTGTTTTTGGTATAAATAAAGTAACATAAGGACTAAGTAAAGAGCAATATTATTAGATAAATTCAATACCGGGTCCATGAACGTATGTGATTATGTCCAATTGTCCAGTGTCTATATTCCGCTTTAAAAGATTTGTGAGGGATATGGTTGTAATTATTATCTCAGTTGTAGATAGAACAAAGGGTTAGGCCTTAATTGAACTCGTGTCCCTTGTTTTTGGACAATAAGGCCGCCTGATATTTTGTTGTTATAAGAGCCATATTCTGAAGATAAGTTTACATTAGAATTATGTCATTGTGGTTTACGATTATTAATATTATACCATTTTTATAAACGTTAGCGTAAAAAGGTGTAGGTATCATATTTTTCACAGTTCATTGAGGAAATTGCTATAAAATTAGGTAAAGATATAGTTTTGTCTTCCTTTACAAAATTCAATAGTTTTGAGGTTAGCAGTTTGTAATTTTAGAATTGCTCTGACGTTAACGTTTTGTCTAATATACATTCGAAAGATTACTATATAAAGTACAGTTACATTCACAACTCAATAAAATACATGCAAATTAACCACAAACCAAATGCACCGTCAGCTCCCTGACTATCTCGTCAAGTAAACACCGTGTCTGTTTTCAGAAGACTAGTGATATACGATTTACAGTCGAGTGAATTTATGGCGACTGCATGAAGCAATTGTCTCGGAGATTCTAATTTTAGCTCGTTTACAAGTTTCAGTAAACTTTGGATTTATAGAGACTGAAATAGCACTTGCTGGCGAGAATTTAGACAAGTTAGCTAAACTAATTTCGGAGTGTGGACAGATTTAGGCTGTTTCTTATAAATGTCACTTGTTAGTGGTGAAGTTAGTTTGATTGTTGGTTTTCGATCTAATTTCTAAGAATAGATCACGATTTTAGATATTATTAAATTTTAGGTATCATTATTGCTAAATGATATCGAAGATAACAATATAGACCTCACTTTTATACTAGGTAAAGTATTATCTACTTCTGTTTTCTACTAAATGATAAGATTAAAACAATCTATTAGAATTGGACGTCTACTGATTTTCATGGTTCACCTTGTACACTATTAGCATATGTTTAAGCCATAATAATTAATAATGACATTTAAAATAGTTATTCGATAATATTATATTGCTTATAAAATGTTCACATATGTCCTAAAATTCTCTTCAATGAACAAAAAACTGTTAACTTCTAAAACTGTGTTTAATACAGATATTGTGCTAAAATCCAGTCGATGTATAAAGCCGTTATCATTGGATCTCAAGCCTTCAGAGGACGCTGTGAGTACACAATAGGATTGTATAAGCTATACAATCGCTATTGGAATTGGATGTATGTTGACAATACTATATGCATGTTGTTTGTGGAACAGAGTTTAAAAGATATTAAATAATTTGGAAGAACAATAAAATAGTACAGTATCTAGTCGATGTATTTAATTTCCATATATACAGGAAAAATTCCGCAACTCGATATCCTATCTTTATTTTGTGTAAGAATAACTGAAGAATTATAATCTCGACTACCTTAATTTCGTTATGAAAAACCAACATTCAATTATCTATCAGTAAAATTAAAACAGTAGATTTATATCTACAAAAATGTTTTAAAAATAAACGTAAAAACAAAGAAGTTGTAAGAATTCGTGGTTATTTTTTAATTCCATTTTCACGCGGAAGAAAAAAAAAGGTACATTTAATTAGGTATGTTTATTTTAAAAAATGAGCGTAGACTCGAATAGTTTATTTTATGTAGAAGGTATGTATGAAGGTACATATAATCAGACTTACATAATAAGCTCATTAAATGACATCCATATTAGCATTCATGAAATGTTCCGATGTAAACGATTTTACGTAAGTATGCCTATTTTTAGACAAGTGCTTTTTCAGGGAATTTTAGTATCCAAGATTTCAAGAGAAATACTGAGAAAGTTAAAAATGAATTCTGGTAAAATTATAAGGTATTTTATAGCAACTTTTTTTTCTATATAGAGTTTGAAGGATTGATTAAAAAAGTCAAAAGCTTTTGAAAAACTAAGCCTTGTACAATACAGCTGAATATGTAGGAATATAATAATAATAATAATAAAAATTCATTCATTTATTCAAGTAACCAGGACTCATTTTGTTAGTAACAATTAATAACTTAAAAATTATGTTAGTAAAAATACAATTTTTTATGACTGCTAGAAATGCACTCCACCGCTACAACGCTATCAAGGAAGCAGACAGTTTGCAGCAGAGGTTTACATACCAGCAGTCGAGCCGACTCGCTTTACAGCGATTACATTGGGGGATAATAATATATATTGTCTTGTAGGAAATATTTTCTTCACAAGTCAACGAATAATTGATAAAACGAACAACTCTCTCTTTTTCTAAGAAAAAAAAAAACATAGTAAATTATAATAGGTATATAGTTATATTATGACCTAAAATCTTCGTTACACGTGTAGAATCGACGAGTACAATGCAAGTGTACATATCTATGTAAATACATGAAATTGGTATAAAGGTCGATCGGGATTAGGTGATGTCGATATTACTGTGGATTTCCTTTTGTAGAAGATAAATGTGTATCATCACTACATAGTATAAAACAAAGTCGCTTTCTCTGTCCCTTTTTCCCTATGTCTTTGTATGCTTAAATCTTTAAAACTACGCAACGGATTTTGATGCCGTTTTTTTAATAGATAGAGTGATTCAGGAGGAAAGTTTTTGTATATAATTTATTAGGTTTTAGACAAAGCGGGCGAAGCCGCGGGTGGTAAGCTAGTAATGGTATAAACGGCAATTGACTAGAGATTTTTTAAAGTCATCTTTATTATTCACGTGCCCTTTTTGTGTTTAACTTTTTCGATAGATATATTTAGGTATAATCAATGCGTAAAAATAAGTATTATTCCATTAAGGGCCGATTTTTCAATGCTTGGATAAAACTTATCCGTCCAATAAAGTATTACACGATGATATTAAAATGTCACGTAAACTCTCAAATACGGGCAATTAGATACGTTTTTAAAATGGTAGTTTTATACATTATTCGACGAATAAGTTTTAACTAAAGATTGAAAAAACAGCCCTTAATCTCTCAAAAGTTTGAAATGATTCAATTATCGTCGTTGTAGAGCTGGAGGTAACATAGCTGTCCCAAATAAATGAGCTTATAATAATTGAATGTACAATCAATGTTATAATATTATCATTTAAAATATGTTTTCACTTTGATATCATAAAATTATTACAATTAACTGGATAAAAAAGTCCATATTTTATCTTTGTAACTACAAACATGTCAGTTCGTGAATCGTGGACGTTTTTTATAACAATTAAACATTTTAAACAACATTCAAAATCAGTGCGGCATTCAGATTCAGAGAATATATTTTATATTGTTTCAGTGAAACTACGTTAAACTCGAATACAGTTGAACATGTGTTGTAAAACTTTTTGTAAACTATAATCATTTACTGAATTTCAGAGTACGTTTTAAAAACTAAATAGGTAATAGTAGAAAGTACTCCTTATCTTGTATTTTAGTATTTGTGTATTGCAATTAATTCTTTAAAATTGTTGGTAACTCCAACATTTTAGTTTTAAGAAGTGTTATATTTTTAAGTATGGCAGTTTATTTGTACTTCCGGGTTTTTTTTTCTTATTTTACACTAGCTACCTATATAAATTACACGATTCAACAAAAGTAAAGATTCATTTCTCTATAAATCAATGTGAGTTAAATTTCCTCTACTACTCTACTAGAAAGAGGATCTGTCATAATAGTAGTAATGTTAAAAAAATAACGCACAACAAAACAACTGTTTCATAAACCACAATAGAATTTTCAAACTCTTATTCGCAAATCTTGAACGTTACTCGTAAAAGTTTACACAAAATTTGAAAACACACTGCTCGAATAAACTTGTATTCAGCATTTATATGGAAAACAGTTAAGAATTTAGATAACGTTCTGCGGTTTAGTGCTCCCAATGAAGCCGTGTTGGTCGGACGGAACCTAAATTAGGATGTTCTAGTACATTTGCTGCTAATTGCTTGTACGCAATATTGCCGAAACGTGATTGTATACTTGTACGAATTTTGTTTAGTGTACGAAGTATTAAAGATAAAAGCTTTCATGCAAGAGTCATTTATTTTTCTATCATTAAGATTACGCTATTATATGTAAGACTCGCTTTTCGCCTGCGGCTTCACCCGTGTAGTCAAAGAAAAACCCGCATAGTTTCCGTTCCCGTGGTTTTTCCGGGATAAAAATGTCCTTCCTTAGGTCTCAAGCTATCTCTGTACCAAATTTGAAGTAAATCCATGCAGTAGTTTTGAGTTTATCCCGGACATATATACAGACAAACGGACAAAAATTCTAAAAACTATATTTTTGGCTTCGGTATCTATAAACGATGTCTAAAATTCTCTACTTTTAGAAATGTTTTCATTCTTACAAACAAACATTATTTCTGCAGTATAAATAAGTGAGATAACGACATTGTTATACATAAACTGTACCCACGACCCACGCTTCTTTATGGCGCATTTTAGTTGCATGAGAAATGAGGAAAATAAATAAAAATATTGTTTCTAGAGCTGTATATTTTGTCAAATTTGACCTTACATATTTTAGATTTTTAAACGATTGTTTATTTACTGCAAATATAACAGTACAAAAGAGCTTTTCCACATTTTCAGGACTTGAATTTCTGACGCCCCTGCTCAGTAGCTGTAAAAAAATATCGGTCAAGAGCGAGTCGAACTCGCGACACTAAGGGTTCCGCATATATAAGTTTAACTGCAAAAAAAGATTAGCTCTGCAAATTTGTAATTAACTGGATTTTTTATTAATTGTTGTAATAGCTGCAACAGAAACATACCATCTCTGAAAATTTTAACTGTCTTACTATGACGAGATACAGCCTAGTCACAGACGAACGGTCCAACAGACATCGAAGTTATTCTTGTAAATTACTAGTAGTACCGACTAACGTTTGTTGTTGTTGTTCACATTACTTAGGGATATAGGAATGCTTTAAATAAATAAAATAATAAATAAAAATCGTTTATTCCGAAACAATACATAAATACAAAAACAAATTAGACACGACGATCGCCTCAACTAGGAACATACCTGTGCTAGAGACGATCGACGCCTTCCTCTCCAGACTTAGCTAGTATTGTTTAGTTGCTTTACAAACTATATGCAAAAGAAAATAAAGAATTTTCATCCTTAATGTGGGTGAAAATATAGTTTTCGAGTATTTTTAAGTCTTGGAAAATGAAAAGTAATTTACAGTTATTCACGTCACACAGCTATTTTAAAAATGAAATTATGTGTAAGGAAAATAAATATGTTTTTGATTTAAAAATATTTAAAATAAAAAGTGACTAGAAATTTTGTGTGTATATTTTTAAACAGTATTTAAATATACGAGTACGGGCATTGAGGTATTATCTACGTAGTACATAGTAACTCAATGAGTACGGGACACAATTTACAAGAAGAGTAAAATGAAATATTTTATCATTTCGCCAGTTAATCTCCACGAAGAGATAATTTTTTGTGTAACTTTTAATGTATATAAAGGGGAATAGGGAATACGGGTTTGGAATACTGATGTTATAATTTTTGGGTAGTAAAATAAAGATATTCCTGACCTACTAAATATTAGAGTGTTTATTATAAACCACGTTTTCATAAAATATTTTCATGTAATAATTGTATAAAGAAGTATACTATGTGGATATACATTCTTATATTTTTTGCTCTGTCGTTTATTAGCTGTGCCCCGCGGTTTTACCCGGATTGCTCTGCTCCTGTTGGTGTTACCGTGATGGCTATAGCCGAATCCAAGAATTTTTCAAATCGGACTAGTAGTTCCTGAGATTAGCGCGTTCAAACAAACACACTCTTCGTAATATTGGTATAGATAGAGATAGAGGAAACATACAATTTGAATTTTTGTAATCTATTACAGAGATCTATTACATTAGACTATCTATAGAGAGTACAAACTTGACCTATTTAGAACATTCTTGCGTTATTTTATTTTTATATCTGGTTGTTCCCGAGCATAGCAGTCGTGTAGGTAAATAGAGAAAAATATAATTTTTAAAATTATATTAAGTATGTTAGCAAATAATAAGCGAAAGCGTGAAAATTTGTGCCACAGAAGAATAGTAACATCCAAAATGGCCGACTAAATTCACGTAAATTACTCTACCTTGCGGAAAATGTTTTATAGACCAGGAGGTAGATATACATTTTAGTTAATATAAAAAATGTCTTATGAGAAAATTTATTTATTCTCATATTATTTGGATTTATACTTTAAATATAATATGTATAAGGTGCATTAGGGTAATTCCGTATGACGGGTAAATGCAATAGGTAGTGTTAAATTTATACGTAACTATTGATTAAACCAATATGAATGTTATTACCATCAAACCCGTTAATTTTCATACAATACCTTCATAATAAAACGATGCTCTGAAGTAGTTATAGTATTCACAATTTTCCGAATTACGCCACATCCGGAATCTATACTAATATTATAAATGCGAAAGTAACTCTGTCTGTCTGTCTGTTACTCAATCACGCCTTAACTACTGAACTAATTTGCATGAAATTTGGTATAGAGATATTTTGATACCCGAGAAAGGACATAGGATAGGTTTTATCCCGGAAATCCTACGGGAACGGGTTTTTCTTTGAAAACGCGGGCGAAGCCGCGGGCGGAAAGCTAGTTCCCTATAAACCAACTTACCTATTTCTTATTATTATTAAAAAGTTCTACCCATAGCTTGAAAACGCTCAGTAGCAGTATTACTGGTTAAAAAACTGTTAATATCTGGATTTATGTACTTGTTTTTTGTATAAATAAAGTAACATAAGGACTAAGTAAAGAGCAATATTACTAAATAAATTCAATACAGGGTTCATGAAGGTATGTGTATATTCCACTTTAAAATATTTGTGAGGGATATGGTTATAATTATCTCAGTTGTAGATAGAACAAAGGTTAGGCTTTAATTGAACTCGTGTCCCTTGTTTTTGGACAATAAGGTTGCCTGATATTTTGTTGTTATAAGAGCCATTCTCTGCAGATAAGCTAACATTGACATTATGTCTTTGTGGTTTACCATTATTAACATTTTTTTTATATTATACGCATCACCGTAAAAAGGTATAGGTACGACGTTAACAGGTAATTGAAAAGATTGTGATAAAATTTATTATGAATATAGTTTTGACCACATATATCAGAATTAGAAATAGTTTGAATTGTTCTTTTAAAATTTTCAACCGTTTTGAGAAAACAATACGAGAGTGAATAAGATATTCAACAAATGAGATATGGGTAATATTAGAAATGCTTTGACGATAATGTTTGTCACACAGCATGCAGTGGCAATGTATACGTCAATAAAAATAAATTACATGCAAATATAATAAACCAAATAAACCATCAGCTCCCTGACTATCTCGTCAAGTAAACACCGTGTCTGTTTTCAGAAGACTAGTGATATACGATTTACACTCGAGTGAATTTATGGCGACTGCATGAAGCAATTGTCTCGGAGATTCTAATTTTAGCTCGTTTACAAGTTTCAGTAAACTTTGGATTTATAGAGACTGAAATAGCACTTGCTGGCGAGAATTTAGACAAGTTAGGTAAACTAATTTCGGAGTGTGGACAGATTTAGGCTGTTTCTTAATAAATGTGACTTATTAGTGGTTAAGTTTGATTGTTGGTTCTCGATCTAATTTCTAAGAATAGATCACGATTTTAGATATTATTAAATTTTAGGTATTATTATTGCTAAATGATATCGAAGATAACAATATCGACCTCACTTTTATACTAGGTAAAGTATTATCTACTTCTGTTTTCTACTAAATGATAAGATTAAAACAATCTATTAGAATTGGACGTCTATTGATTTTCATGGTTCACCTTGTACACTATAGCATATGTTTAAGCCATAATTAATAATGAGTAATGACATTTAAAATAATTATTCGATAATATTATATTGCTTATAAAATGTTCACACATGTCCTAAAATTCTCTTCAATGATCAAAAAACTGTTGACTGCCAAATGTGTTTAATACAGATATTGTGCTAAAATCCAGTCGATGTATAAAGCCGTTATCATTGGATCTCAAGCCGTCAGAGGACGCTGTGAGTACACAATAGGATTGTATAAGCTATACAATCTCTATTGGAATTGGATGTATGTTGACATAGCTGTATGCTTGTTGTTTGTGGAACAGAGTTTAAAAGATATTAAATAATTTGGTAGAACAATAAAAATAGTACAGTATCTAGTCGATGTATTTAATTTCCATATATACAGGAAAAATTCCGCAACTCGATATCCTATCTTTATTTTGTGTAGGAATAACTGAAGAATTATAATCTCGACTACCTTAATTTCATTATGAAAAACCAACATTCAATTATCTATCAGTAAAATTAAAATAGTAGATTTATATCTACAAAAATGTTTTAAAAATAAACGTAAAAACAAAGAAGTTGTAAGAATTCGTGGTTATTTTTTAATTCCATTTTCACGCGGAAGAAAAAAAAAGGTACATTTAATTAGGTATGTTTATTTTAAAAAATGAGCGTAAACTCGAATAGTTTATTTTATGTAGAAGGTATGTATGGAGGTACATATAATCAGACTTACATAATAAGCTCATTAATGATATCCATATTAGCATTAATGAAAACAAATTCTTCTTATGTAAACGAATTTACGTAAGTATGCCGATTTTTAGGCAAATGTTTCTTCAGGGAATTTTAGTATCCAAGATTTCAAGAGTGACACGGAAAGTTAAAAATAAAATCTGATAAAATTAGAAAGTTTTTTATAGCAACTTTTATCCTTAATATAATTTGAAGGATTGATTAAAGTCGAAAAGCCTTTGAAAAAATAAATCTCTTATATCTTACAATAGACGACTTGCTTGGAATGTAGCTCTATTGTCTTGCCTTTTTAAGTTTTTATAGTAGCAGATTATTTTTTGTAATTTTTAACATATCATTTCGGTTTTAATACCATTACCTACATATATATAATTTCTCTACATCTTTGCTCTACATCTATAGTCTGTAAATATGTATTGTATATTGTAACAATTTGTATAAATAAATCAGATAATTAAACATAAAAGGAAAAAGGAAATATTTTCTTCACAAGTCAACGAATAATTGATATAACGAACAACTCTCTTTATTTATTTGACTGCTTAAATGACCTAAAATCTTCGTTACACGTGTAGAATCGACGAGTACAATGCAAGTGTATATCTATGTAAATACATAAAATAGGTATAAAGGTCGACCGGGATCAGGTGATGTCGATATTACTGTGGATTTCCTTTTGTAAAAGATAAATGTGTATAAACGGCATAAACGGCAATTGACTAGAGATTTTTTAAAGTCATCTTTTTCATTCACGTGCCCTTTTTGTGTTTAATTTTATCGATAGATATATTTAGGTATAATCAATGCGTAAAAATAAGTATTATTCCATTAAGGGCCGATTTTTCAATGCTTGGATAAAACTTATCCGTCCAATAAAGTATTACACGATGATATTAAAATGTCACGTAAACTCTCAAATACGGGCAATTAGAATACGTTTTTAAAATGGTAGTTTTATACATTATTCGACGAATAAGTTTTAACTAAAGATTGAAAAAACAGTCCTTAATCTCTCAAAAGTTTGAAATGATTCAATTATCGTCCTTGTAGAGCTGGAGGTAACATAGCTGTCCCAAATAAATGATCTTATAATTGAATGTACAATCAATGTTATAATATTATCATTTAAAATATGTTTTCACTTTGATATAAAATTATTACAATTAACTGGATAAAAAAGTCTGTTTCAACATTTTATCTTTGTAACTACAAACATGTCAGTTCGTGGACGTTTTTTGTAACTATAAAACATTTTAAACAACATTCAAAATCAGTGCGGCATTCAGATTCAGAGAATATATTTTATATTGTTTCAGTGAAACTACGTTAAACTCGAATACAGTTGGACATGTGTTGTAAAACTTTTTGTAAACTATAATCATTTACTGAATTTCAGAGTACGTTTTAAAAACTAAATAGGTAATAGTAGAAAGTACTCCTTATCTTGTATTTTAGTATTTGTGTTTTGCAATTAATTCTTTAAAATTGTTGGTAACTCCAACATTTTAGTTTTAAGAAGTGTTATATTTTTAAGTATGGCAGTTTATTTGTACTTCCGGGTTTTTTTCTTATTTTACACTAGCTACCTATATAAATTACACGATTCAACAAAAGTAAAGATTCATTTCTCTATTAATCAATGTGAGTTAAATTTCCTCTACTACTTTACTAGAAAGAGGATCTGTCATAATAGTAGTAATGTTAAAAAAATAACGCACAACAAAACAACTGTTTCATAAACCACAATAGAATTTTCAAACTCTTATTCGCAAATCTTGAACGTTACTCGTAAAAGTTTACACAAAATTTGAAAACACACTGCTCGAATAAACTTGTATTCAGCATTTATACGGAAAACAGTTAAGAATTTAGATAACGTTCTGCGGTTTAGTGCTCCCAATGAAGCCGTGTTGGTCGGGCGGAACCTAAATTAGGATGTTCTAGTACATTTGCTGCTAATTGCTTGTACGCAATATTGCCGAAACGTGATTGTATACTTGTACGAATTTTGTTTAGTGTACGAAGTATTAAAGATAAAAGCTTTCATGCAAGAGTCATTTATTTTTCTATCATTAAGATTACGCTATTATATGTAAGACTAGCTTTTCGCCTGCGGCTTCACCCCTGTAGTCAACGAAAAACCCGCATAGTTTTCGTTCCCGTGGGATTTCCGGGATAAAAATGTCCTTCCTTAGGTCTCAAGCTATCTCTGTACCAAATTTGAAGTTAATCCATGCAGTAGTTTTGAGTTTATCCCGGACAAATATACAGACAAACGGACAAAAATTCTAAAAACTAGATTTTTGGCTTTGGTATCTATAAACGATGTCTAAAATTCTCTACTTTTAGAAATGTTTTCATTCTTACAAACAAACATTATTTCTGCAGTATAAATAAGTGAGATAACGACATTGTTATACATAAACTGTACCCACGACCCACGCTTCTTTATGGCGCATTTTAGTTGCATGAGAAATGAGGAAAATAAATAAAAATAATGTTTCTAGAGCTGTATATTTTGTCAAATTTGACCTTACATATTTTAGTTTTTTAAACGATTGTTTATTTACTGCAAATATAACAGTACAAAAGAGCTTTTCCACATTTTCAGGACTTGAATTTCTGACGCCCCTGCCCAGTAGCTGTAAAAAAATATCGGTCAAGAGCGAGTCGAACTCGCGACACTAAGGGTTCCGCATATATAAGTTTAACTGCAAAAAAAGATTAGCTCTGCAAATTTGTAATTAGCTGGATTTTTAATTAATTGTTGTAATAGCTGCAACAGAAACATACCATCTCTGAAAATTTAAACTGTCTTACTATAACGAGATACAGCCTGATGACAGACGAACGGTCCAACAGCCATCGAAGTTATTCCTTTTTAAGTACGGAACCCTAAAAACGGATGCTAATATGCTTCTTGTTGGACTTTGCCCAATTTTGCTTGTAATGAACGTCGGTTTTGAGTTCAGCCTCCATGGCGAGGATAACTAACTTGGCATTTAGATGGAGTATTGTTCAAATACAAACAAGAAATGCAATTAACAAGATCGAAACTTGACGGCAAACGGCTTCTTAGAACCGCATTGGAATTGCAACTATTTTACAGAATACGTTTATTTAAACTAATGTATATTAAGTTTAATTTGGGAGGAACTGTTGCTATTATCCAGCGCAAAGCTAGTTAATTTCGTGTTCAGTTTGGTCTCTGGGGTATTTTGTTTGGAATTGGTACGACGTTTGAAAAGATTCCTATTTAAAGCCAGATTCTAATCTAAAGATATAAAAGAGCATTTTGTAGTTAATACCCTCATAATATAGCTAAAGCCAACCATTACATAACTGTCACAGTTTTGTACTTAAAATGGAATTTGTTATTTATGAAATATGAATGGCTCAACCATACATCTGTGAATCACTTCAATCAAAAGGAATATCACTACATAGTATAAAACAAAGTCGCATTCTCTGTCCCTATTTCCCTATGTCCCTATGTCCCTATGTCCCTTTGTACGCTTAGATCTTTGAAACTACGCAACGGATTTTGATGCGGTTTTTTTTAATAGATAGAGTGATTCAAGAGGAAGGTTTATATGTATAATAACATCAATTAAATAGTGGAGAAGTACTGTTATTTTTGAGGTTTCTAATGTGATGTCGTAAATAATTTCTTCCGCTTACATTGCAAACGCAGGCTGAACCCTACGAGTTTTATCAAAATAATGTACTAAGTATTGTACACATTAAAAAGGTCTACAGAAAAGTCCGCGATGGCATATGTCTATCTCTTATGGATAACCCACAATAACTTTTTTTTGTCACTTACTTTTTACGACAAATAATGGCTAATTTTCGAAGCGATTTTAACCAATACAGCATTAATCCTTAACCAATTAAATACCTTGAATACATTGTTCATTTAATATAGATCTATATGGCCCTTTACATCGTATGATTTAAGTGAATATTTTCGAATATATTACAGATTTAAAAATTGCGGGACGTACCGTTTGCGGCGGTACCGGCCGGCCTCGGCCGGGCCGCTATGTTTTTATATACAACGTTAAAAGTTTTTCTGTAGTGTATTTAGTATCAGCATTGCATCCGTGCGAAGCCGGGGCGGGTCGCTAGTAATATATATATGTATTGTAAACGAAATTAATATTATAAATATCTTTTTGAAAGTATGCATTCAACAAATTCTCAATATTCTATGTGTAAACATATACAACATTATGATATGTAAATGAGTTCTGTATCGCTATATTTTGTGCCAATCACAATACAATAAAAAGGCTTTATCTGCAATTTACGAGAAGTCGGTGCCAAAAGTAGTGTTAAGAAAATGATGACGCTAAGCATCTTTGATTTGATATAATATAAAAGATTTATTTATTCATTGTACGTTCGTTCTATGAGATCTTGTACTAGTGTATCACCTTGTTACAAGGTTAACTTGTAAGCGTACTCAAGAGGACAACGAAAGCTGATCGTTTTATCCGCGAAGAGAATAAGAAAATCGATCAGTGAACACATGTGATATCTGCCTCATATCACGCATGGGTACACTGGGTTTTACCTTGTGTTGTAAATCCTGGTCTTGTTCTTATAGCTCACTAGCCACACGCGTCTTTACCCACATAGTTAAAGGAGATTACCATGGGAATTAATTGTTTTGACTTGGTAAAAAGTTACCTATGTCGCTTTCTAGCCCCCTTATTCCAAACCCAAGAATCATCTTATATATAAAAATGAATCGCAAAATGTGTTGGTAAGCGCATAAC
>CAJQZN010031956.1:0-11217 GCA_907164685.1 Colias eurytheme | reverse complement strand
ATGTACCACGGGCGAAGCCGGGGCGGACCGCTAGTCATATTATAAAAAAATTTCCGTTGTGACGAGTAGAACGAACGTGTAGACGTGTAGGACCAAATAGAGACATGAACAAATATACTTTTGCATTTATTATATTAGTAAGTATGAATGTGTAGAAAAAAATAAAAAGCATCCTCATTCGTAAGTTTTAAGATGTAGCGTTTATCAAAGAAACATGTAGCGCATCAGAAAAAAATCACAATTTGCAGTTCCGAATAATAAGAATGACAGAATAGTTATTGCATTTCTTTCATATTATCACCACAAAAGTGTATACTGTATGTTATAAGTAAGTGTTTCTTAAATTAATTGTTGTTCAATTGGTCTGATTTCAAGCGTACAGAGAGTTCAACTTAATTGTACAATACCTCGTAAATCTATCAAACAATCCCAAAACCATGTTGTCTAGCTGTCAATTGTGTTATCTATATGATAAATCAATCAATGAATTAGATGTCTTGACAAGACTTCGTAAGGGACCCGGTCGGTTGTGAAACTGTGTTCCTGTGAATACTAGCTTCAGATTAATCAAATTATAGTACTGTATGTGTGTTGGCTCTTCATTTATTATTGTTTTGATCTTAGCTGTGAGTAGATTTATAAATAATGGGAATACAGCAAAGTGAATAGATGGAATTGAAAGATTGTGACACCGTAAACAGTATAATCTTAATACTATTATAAAAGCGAAAGTTTGTATGGATGTTTGCTACTCTTTCACGTAAAAACTACTAAACCGATTACAATGAAATTTAGCACACATATAGAGGGTAACTTGGATTAACACATAGGATAGGTTTTATCCCAGAAATCCCACGGGAACGGGAACTATGCGGGTTTTCCTTTGAAAACGCGGGCGAAGCCGCGGGCGGAAATCTAGTAAAATATCATTTGATTAATCTGTGTGAAAAACATTGAAACGTTTTAAAGTATATATCTATGTTTATGTATGTGTGTTTTGAAATCAGAAGAAATTATTTTAAACGCAATCTATTTGTTCAGAATTTTACCATTCTTTCCAAGTATCCTTAAAATACTTCATCAGAGAATTGATTGAAAGTAATCTTAAAAAATTTGCCGGCGATGAATTTCTGGAATAACATTTTAAAATGCATTTTTAATTGAGTATTCTGCTCCTGACAGATCTCGATGTAAAATGTTCTAACTTCAGGTTAAATTAGAATTGAACAACTGAAAGTATTCTTTATTATTGACTTGCACACAAACTTATATCTTCTTATATATAAAATTCTCGTGTCACAATGTTAGTCTGCATACTCCTCCGAAACGGGTGGACCGATTCTCATGAAATTTTCTGTGCATATCGCGTAAGTCTGAGAATCGGCCAACATCTATTTTTCATATGTACCACGGGCGAAGCCGGGGCGGACCGCTAGTGTTTAAATAAATAAACAAGTATACAGTATAGTTTTGAATTTAATTATTTGTTATTTTCCGTTTAAACTTTACATCGCAATAAGTCTTTGCTTTGATCTCTGGCAAAAAGTAATAGAAGATCGTCTTTATTGAAACAACAACAAAATAGTAAAACTAAACCAGCTAGCAGTATAACTGTTTCATGCTGACTTTCAGCGGCAAAGCTTATAACATACATTGTAAAGCAAAAAATACTGTAAAACTAATCGAAAATTGTTAGCAAATATTTCACCTATATCAGGATTAACCTCTAGGACAAGATTTATAATTTATACTTTAATATTATTTATTTATTTGAACGCGGTAATCTCAGTAACTACTGGTCTGATTTGAAATATTATTTCGGTGTTAGATAGCCCATTTATCGAGGAAGGCTATAAGCTATTTACTCTAAGACCAACAGGAGCAATACTAGTCTTAGATTAAATGTTAAAGCTAGTGACATAGATGTATTGTAATCGTAAATCCAGGTAACCTAGAAGATATCCTAGATTCAATATAAAAAGTACTCCAGCTTATCACACGTGTTGAGTTTTGTTTTAAACACAAAGCGAGCACTTCCGCTAATGATGCAAACAGAATCTGGGACAACGTAATTCCTGCATTTTGGCACAAATGGGTCTAAGTATTTGAATGTGGGTAACGTAGGTAGGCTCATTAAATATATTATGAGGCGTGATATAATTAACTAAATTAAAGATCTATCTATTCTTATCTTCTTTTACTTATTATCATATTGATATATAATATCAGCCCCCCTAGACAAGTGGCTTTCTATTAGCGTAAAGTTCAATAGAATAGTTTATGAATGTATGAGATTAACGTAATCAATCGTCGTCGTCGTCTTAATCAAACGTCAATCTCATACATTCATAATCTATTCTATTGAACTTTACGCTAATAGAAAGCCACTTGTCTAGGGGGGCTAATCTATCTATTCTTCTCTTCTTTTACTTATTAATCGAGTGAGATTAGTTTACGTAACATTCAGATATTAGATTTGAATGTTACGTAAAAATTGACATTAATGTTTTGTATACCTACCATGGTTAAAATTTTACAGTCTATAAACGTTATAATGTTAAATATACGCTATAAAAAGGGTAAAAATATAATCTTTTTACGATTTCATTAATAACACTAACATGTTATCCGAAACTTGATATCGATATTATCATGTCAAACTGCAAAAGTTTTGATATTAACTAACGAAGGACATAATATTTAATTGCATAACATAGACAATCCCTTGAATTTTATTTCCAAAGATTCGCCTTAATTACTATTACTACATCAAGTTTTAATAATATTGACTTTATTAATAAAAGAAGAGCATAAATACAATAATTCCACCCACAATGAGCACAAAATAGAATGAAATCCGTTCATTTCTTATTATTTTATGATTTAAACTTTCTTTCATAGTTTCACACAGAAAATAAAATGGAGGCGTATAATGGAGCGCATTCGTTTACTGTAATTTTAATTAAGTTGTGCCGGCGTTCATATTAAATTAATTGCCAGTTTAATTGCAATTTGAGCCAATTGTTTTATATTTACTGGGGTTCTTTTGTTCAACTTAACGCCATTTTGTTTACACCTACTTTACATTTTCATGTGTCATGTTTTACTCCTACCACACTACTACTGTTTGATTGTTTGTTTTTGAAATGAATGAAATACTGAATAAAATTAATGATGTTGAATGTTATTTTTTTAACTAACTATTAAGAAACAATTATAAAACGGTAATAAGGTTTCACATCGAAATTCAATATTTGTGAATATGCTCGTTAGGAATATTAGAGTTTCGTCTCATCTGAAAGCAATTGAGTGTAGCGATGGGCTTCCATTTATTTTTTCTTCTAACATATCAAACAACCATTTCAAGAATGTCTTCTAATTGTCCGTCTTCAGCATTTTATATAATTATGTTATTCTCTATGAGTCTATGGGACAGAATAGGGATACATTTTTACCTATGGTTTCGAGTGAAAAAATTGTCCATAATTCTATTCAATAATTTTAGACACCAATTATCATACTTTCCATACATACAATACGAAAGGCCTTATTAAGCTATTGCATAGCTTCTATCGCGGGCCTTGAACGCGGGGACCGAATCCAGAAATTTAGTAACGAAAAACCTCACGCTCCCCACTCCGACAGGCGCGTGTGGCTTGAAGGCATAGCATGCAAAAGCTTTACCGCGGCAGTCCCCGAGTGCCACACGTCTTTTTCCTTCTGGAACATTTTAAGTCACAGACGCGATTTGTCAGTACATTGGAGATGAATAGCTGTTATTCATACATGTCAGTAAGGTGCAGCGTCAACTGTGTCCTAAATATAGAAGAATGTATGTGTTCTTGATGTTTTGGTCAAGCAAAATATGAGTGATGTATGTACAAAGCTGATATTTAAGATAGAATTAGGTTTGAAGGAATGTAAAAAGGGATTTTTTTATCCATACTAATATTATAAAGCTGAAGAGTTTGTTTGTTTGAACGCGATAATCTCAGTAACAACTGGTCCGATTGGAAATTTTCTTTCGCCGTTATATAGCCCATTTATCGAGGAAATTTAGGAGGCTATATCATCACGCTAAGACCAATAGAAGCGGATAAACGCGGGTAAAACCGCGGGGCACAGCTAGTGAATAATATAGACACGATTTATAGTCAATTGTGTTCAATATTATATTAGCTGTTTTTATAAGGTTTGAGTTAATTTGTGTAATGATTAATTACATTGGTTTCATCATGTTGCTATAGGAGACAATTTATTTAGCTTCTTAATTTATGAGAGTATTTTTATCTATACTAATATTATAAAGAGGAAAGGTTTGTATGTATGTAATATGTATGTATGTATGGTTTTCACGCATAAACTACTGGACCGATTTTGATGAAATTTGGTACAGATAATCTTTAGACCGTGAGAAAGAACATAGGCTTTTTATTGCGAAATATGTTCCACGGGCGAAGCCGGAGCGGACCGCTAGTACATAATATAAGCATTCAGAAGTTAAAAGCTTCATAATATAATGATCCTAAAGTAAATTTCTGTAATTGAGTTAATTAATTATTATTAATTATCCATAAGGTTTATTAATAATAATTAATATTAATTAACCATAAGGTTTTATTAATAAGCCGCGGAAATAAATGTAAAGTCTATAATTTAACAGCACTTTACTATTTAGTTCATCGACAGCAGTATGGAAAAACTTTTCTCATCAAAGGCTTAGAAGAATCTAGGGATTCTTCATCGTCCTGGTAATAGCAAATAAGCATTCTAGTATATAATCAATAATCTACACCACTATAGGTATAGTATCTCTAGTTAATTCTAATCTCTAATTTAGATTACATCAATGTTATATTATCTGGGTCTACAATGCAGTACAATGTAAAATGGTTAAAAACTTTACGACTTTTTACTAACTACATATAGGTCAGACACTAGCCGAGCACACTGGCTATATTTAGGTTACAGTTTCAATTTCAATAGAAATAGTTAGTTTCCTGAAGATTTAGTTTTTATAGAATAAATGAACAAAACAAAAAATGAACCGATTTACAGTACCACGAGTAAATCGCGAAGTATAGAGGCGTAGGAAAACTCCATCTTTAAGAAGAAAACCTTGTCCCAAATATTCATCAATACTTGAATAAGATTCTTAAAAGGGTGATAACCTAAGAAATTAAGCCCCATTTAAGGGAACGAGTTTGAATAACGCCTCCGCGTAGTTCAATGTACATTTGACAAATGGGCGCTGCCATTTTTCATTGATAATGACAGATAATTTGAAAAAAATGTGCCACATGGGGAATGAATATTTTCGCGTTGGTTCGTCGGAATTTTTACTTTGACTAATACGTTATCTGACAGGATGTGATTTAATTAATGGCCTCGCATTTAGAGTGTAATATATATTTTAGCATACAAGGAATGTCATGTGTTTTATGTAGGTAAATACGTATGTTACTATTTTATTGTTGTGAATTCTATGAGTGGTTAAATTGGAAATAAGGTTTACGCGAGTTTTGATTCGATGCTAAATGTGTATAACATCAATCCTGAAAAAATCTACAAAGTTTTTAATTTTTAAACCCTTTACCGTCTTGTTTCAAAATTATCTTTCACAGCCGGAAGTCATTTCTAAAAAGAATTCGATTATTCAAAATTAATTACTAAACATTCCAGAGACTCCCGCCAACGTACCCTTCCTAATTTTTCTCGAAAATTCTTCTAATTGTCTTCATCAGTTATCCGAGCTTGTAATTAACGAAAGGAAAAGAATTTGTTTACGACTTCATTATTCTGCATTTAATTGGAAAAACTTGGAGATTTCTTAGTTTCAACTCGTGTTTAATTAAGATTTATCAGTGATTATTGAGTGTCTATATTTTGTCCTGCCTTGATGGTTTACGCTTGGTTCTTACTGATTAAGTGGAGTAATTGTGTTCTATTGTATTCGATTGCATTTGCTTTTACTGATATTTCTGTTGCAATGTTTTATGCGCCATGTTTTCATTTACTGTTATTTGTTTATATCGATGCCTCCTAAGTATACTGAGTCAACTAACAAATTTAGGTATTTTCATATTTTTATAAAAACGAACATGATAAATCGTGATCTAAACGTTCGTGTTAAAAAAAATTAAAAAAGTACAATAATTACCGAGATAATTTCACGTATACTAAATCAATTTCAACATCAGTTAAAATCGTACATCGTAAACTGATCTAAATGACATTGTACCAGTGTACGCGGGGCGTGATGGGGTACACAATAAACTTGTATCGATATACAAGTTTATATCGGCTCAGTAGACTATGAATGGCGGCAAGTAAGCACGCCATTTTAGATAATAATTGTTCTTTAACATGTTAAATTAATAATATTAACAGAATGCAGTCAAACAGGGCGCGAAAATTTTAAAAATTTACACAGGAATCGATGATATTATGATGATTGATGACATGAATGAATGATATTATGGTTATTGTTTTTTATGACAACAGACAGCAAAGAGAGGCGCTAATGAAATTTCCAGCTGTGTTTTCAAGTTTATAGAAGACACGGTGGGTAATGGTGTCAAAGATTACCGGTTCAGGTCAGACAACTGTGGAGGCCAAAATAGAAACAGAATTATATTCTTAATGTATTATAATATGTATAATATATCTATAACAAAGTTTGTTATATATTAGTTATAGCTTTCTATTAGTGGGTCCAAATGAAGGCGACAGTATGCACGCTATAATTGAAAGACAGACGAAAGACAGCTACAGCTTTTAGTTTTGCCAAATCCGATGAAAAGCCATACAAAGTTACTAAAGTGTCTCACTCACTTTAAATCAAAGCTATAACTTATAAACAACTGGACAACTACCAATGATGGATCAAAAATGCCTTGGAATAAAGTAACAGAAGAACTAGTTTAAGCGGATTATCCATATAGGCTGTTTTGTAAAACGAGATACTAAGATGTTGTTACAAGTAGATAGATTGTGTAAAGATATCAAAAGCTACACGAAATAGAAAAGAGTTAAATATTGACGTAGATAATAATATTTCTTTAGCTTATCAGATACCCATTCCTGTTGACCAAAATAAGCACAAAGATTTGATGGATCTTTGTAAGGCACTGGTAATTCCTAAAGAGTATCATTTATTTTATAATAATTTGATTTCAACGAACTCTAATGCAGCTAACGACAGCGATTCTGACTTCTGATTATAGATATATGACTATAATTTGTTAAAATTGATATTTTTGAGTATTAGAAATGCCTTAGACTGTTACGTTATTAATTTATTTCTCTTTGATGATGGAACATTGTTAATTTGTTAAATGTTGATTTGTTTTTACTTGTAGCTTTTAGAATAGATTCTAATGGATCTAACGACTGATTTTTAATTTGTTAAGCACTAGAAATGTCTGGATTACTACGTTATTAATTTCTATAATTTTCATTATTGTTAAACGTAAGTTACCAATTGATATTTTTTAATAGCGATTTGTTCACGTTGTAGCGTTTAGTAAAGCTATTATGTTAAAAAGATATTCCTACTTAATTATAGCTAAAAATACATTGTGATTCTTCAAAATGAGTTGTTATTGGTTTCTTATTCATGTTCTTCTTCCTAGCTTTTATTAATCCCACACATCGAAAGGTATTACAAAAAAAGATTCCTAAAAATAAACCTCAGTAAATTACATTGGTCCAGTATACGTTGAGGTTTCAAATGTTAACTTTGCTAATTACTTTCCTAGTATAATGAGTCAAGTGACATAATTTCAGCATTTTATTACTTATTGAGATAAACAAACCCGAAAACAAACAAAAGTAAAATTAAATTAATAAAATGACAATCATTATTTCATGTGATTTTGGTGTTAACGATAGATTTTGATGAACAACGTACATAAATATAACTGGTAGTTGTACCATTTCACTATTGAGTCCCGCCGGCGTATACCCAGCTATCTACAAAAAAAGCCATTTAAAAACAAATATCAGCAAAATCATTTTATACCAAAGGAAGGGCTTACAATTTTTATTAAAAAATCATTTACTTTGTTTCGAATTAATTTGATTTCATTAAAATATAAACGATTTGCCTTCAAATCACTCTCCTGTAAAATTACTAAAATGTCAGTTGACTCATTATACTTAGGAGGCATCGATATGATATACACACATCTAGGTACAACGTATAACAACATACTGAGTGGGTACATAAATGAATCAGATAAAATATTAATAATAAAAAGGATTTTAAACGCGATTTATTCATTATACTATTTAACCCGCTTAGGTTTTAAAGCGATCGTAGCCACCAGGAGACTATGATGTACATGTTTGGACGGTCATAATAATATGCTGTAATTTTAAAATGATACTCGCGTAAAATCAAAAACAAGAAAATACAAGCTGAAACATCATCCACCTCATTACCATAATATCAGTCTATTATGTTTTTTCTCTTCACTGTAGGGACGGGCCTCCCATGGGAGTTATATTATCCACCCCTGAAGAGGAACATTTTTGTTTGATTTTTCATTCCGATGGTTTCCTTTGAAATATAGTGGTTATATGAATAATATGCGGATATAATGCAAACGTTTGTCCACAGCTCTTGATTTTTAAAGAGATAAAAAAATAAAATAAAGTTTATTTGACTCAAAAACAAGCAAGGAATATCCAGATATAATTTGTAGGTACATACTTTTTTACATATTGAGTTTAAATAATAATATTTCAAATTTCATAGATTGGTTCATTGAAATAAATCAAGATGAATTTTTAATTTAATTCAGATAATATAGAGTAACAAAACGGCTTTCATAGACACTTAATATTATGCATATCTTCTATATCTTCTCTTATATATAAAAATGAATCGCAAAATGTGTTGGTAAGCGCATAACTCGAGAACGGCTGAACCGATTTCGATAATTCTTTTTTTATTATATTCCTTGAAGTACGAGGATGGTTCTTATGTAGAGAAAACGTAAATATGTACCACGGGCGAAGCCGGGGCGGACCGCTAGTGTATAATAAAAATGAATCGCTAAATGTGTTGGTAAGCGCAAAACTCGAGAACGGCTGAATCGAATTCGTTAATTCTTTTTTTATGAAAGTCCTTGAAGTAGCTACGAGGATGGTTCATAAGGAGAGAAAACGTAAATATGTACCTAGCACGGGTGAAGCTGGGGTGGACCGCTAGTGAGATATAATATAAGAAAATTAATACTCTCATTGTATGATATAAACCATCTGCAAAAGCTTTTGCTTCCCCAATACCTTTTAGATTTCAAAATATCTAAGCTTTTATTGGCATTGTTTTGATTTCAGTACAAATGGTTATTTAAATGTTGTTTTCGGTAACTGAAGAGATTTGTAAACAATGTTTTTGGTTAAAATGTTTTGGGAATAGTCTTTGTGAAATATATAGTGTATTGATTACCCGATGACCTTTTTACTTAAGGGTAAATCTAATTTTTGTTATATTATTTGTTTAATGGTATTACAATTTACATTATTCAGAAAATTGTATAGAAATGTGAGTCTTAAGCTGTAATACCTTATACAAATATAAATAAGTTTTAATGAAAATAACACCAATCTGAGTGTGATACTGAAAATCCCTTAGTTTTCTTTATATTATAGATTATGAAACTCACATAGCACTAGTCGTGCTTTATATACACATAATATTTAAAAGACTGCTTAGAACATATTAACATAAATACCACATACACAATAATAGCATATAACTCACAAATTCTCAATGTATGAGATTCAAATGTGGCTTTAATGGATAGGCCGCTGAGTGCCAAATCACATAGAGATTATAAAATATACTCATCCTTCCATTTGTGTTCAGGATTAATGGGGTTAAAAATACGCATTAAAATTTGAGAAAATGTTGGTAAAATTCTGTTAATAACCTGAATTTTAATGTTTTTATTGATCGTGTTAATGGAATAAACAAGCGTAATCTGAAATGTATATCTACTTATATTATAAGGCCGAAGAGTTTGTTTGTTTGTTTGAACGCGCTAATCTTAGGAACTACTGGTCCGATTTGAAAAATTATTTCGGTGTTAGATAGCCTATTTATCGAGGAAGGCTATAGGCTATAACTATATATCATCACGCTAAGACCAACAGGAGCGGATGCGGGTAAAACCGCGGGGCACAGCTAGTGTATTATAGTTTTAGTTTATTGTGTATCAAAAATTTTCATGAGATCTTAGTTAAACGCACTGATTCTAACCCGTTGATGATTATTACAATATGTGAGGACTATCATATAATATCGAATATGCCTTACAAAAAATAATTGTATCTCTATATTACACGAAAGATAATTAATAATTATCAGCTGACTAGCCTTTTATATTTCTGCCCAAAATCCCTTACGAGTGAAGGTCTTCATTATGTCCGTGATTGAGATGTGGGGCCGTCCTTGATATCGAGATCGAGGAACTATTTATTAGTAACTAGCTCTCTGCACGCGGCTTCGCTCGTATATTAAAACATAATGAATTATGTAATTAAATCTTCTTTGGAAACTACGCTATTCACTTGTGAAAATAGGATGAAATTCGATGTAGTAGTTTTTTAGTTTATCGTAAACAGACACACAGACAGGTCCGGTGGAAGACTGTTTTATAATATTATGTAGATACTTACTGATAGTGGGATAAAGTTAAACTTTAAGTCAAGTTAAAATTTATTCGTGGAAATGATATGGATTCGTGGAAGGATAGTTACAGCTTATACAAAACCAAAGAGTATACAAATACTACGTTACAAAACAAGCAAAGCCAGGTTTTAATAGTGAATCCAACAGTTAGTTTAGAGTTTATTGCACGCCTCATAAGCGAAGCGTTGAGGTGGGTACTACTGTCACTTCGCGCAAAACATCTGATTTTTCAAACTTAAAATGTCTTTATGTATCATACATTGCACTTGTAAGATAATACATACACACACATATTAAGAAAAAACACTATTTTTAACGTTCATGATATTTTTGATGTCATTTTTGTTATTTAAACTAGTTAAAAAACAGTTTAAAAAAGTTCTGTCTTGGACGTCCGTGTGTCTGTATGTGCGGATCCTTTTTCTTGTTAACACGATAGCGACCGAAATACTTTACTAATCGAGTCTTTTTTTGAAGTAAAACTTCTTTAGGCGCGACTAGGGAGTAACTCAGAT
>CAJQZN010031955.1:17279-33185 GCA_907164685.1 Colias eurytheme | reverse complement strand
TAGACCAAACCTATTACCGAGTAGACCAAGTAGACCGTACATTCGAGGAGACCAAACCTATTACCGAGTAGACCAATTATTAGACGATGATAATGAGATGGTCTGTGTAGCGCATGTCGCGTGACGTACGATAATAATTATCGTACAATACGATAATTATCGTACAAATACGATGATAATGAGATGGTCTGTGTAGCGCATGTCGCGTGACGTACGATAATTATTATCGTACAAATACGATGATAATGAGATGATATGGTAATTTCTATCATGCAAAATTCGTGAATTTATATTATGTCACCTATTATGAAATTTTGACGTGTTTCATATCGAACTTTCATGGGAACAGTGAAATTATATTAATATGTTCATAATAAAGCTGTAACGAAACGTAACCATTTGACATGCTATGTTGTGACGTTGACAATTTCTGTCTTCTGAGTTTTGACAATTAGTGACAATCAACTTTGTCACATTGTAAGTGCAAAACATTCGAGAATATTACTCATTTGTGCCAGTGCTCCACGCTATATTATTTGTGTTTAATTTTTGTCAGTGTTTAATGTAAATGTTGTTATTAAAGTGAAACTTTTATTACATCGTCTCAAACTTTTTGGTCTGTGTAGCGCATGTCACGTGTATCGCGGCTGCCGAGTAGGTATACTCTCGGCAGCCGACCGACACGCGACATGCGCTACACAAAGCAGTGTTCGGAACCGTTCGAACAGTTTCACTTTTACCGTGGTTTCATAAAACCACACAACATTTTTTTTTATTAAACAAATAATAATATGCTGCTGTAAAATAGGCAATCTAATATAGGTATTCTTAAAGACATTAAGAAGTATGCACACACATTATATCATTTGATAGATATATAGATTATAGATACATTATATCATACAAAGAGCAAAAAATGAATAGTTATGTCTCTTGTTTTTGCTATGTATCTAAAGTATAGCCCTGCCCTACCCACGCCCTAATAAATAATTGAATTGATTTCAGTACAAAAAGTGACCAAGGCGTGCTAGAGAATTGTTCTAAAAATATTGCATTTAGCCTCATATCAAATTAAATATAATATCTTGCACATGTACCACTTTCAAGCAGCCGGTCAATAGCCTAAAAATTAAATCTAAAGCAAGGACATTTAGCATTTGTCGCAAAAATAAAATATTGCAAGTCGTATGACGCAGAGCAAAAATTACCTTCACTTGTTTATTATACCAAAAAGATTATGTATAAAATAATTTAAAAAGATTGTTCGGTCGATACATACAATCTGATTTAGGTACGTAAAACATGCGTAAAACACATATTTTCTACAATTAATAATAACCATGAAAGTGTTTACATACAATTTCAAGATTAAAGCGGAAAGAAAAATTAAATCTTTAATCTTGTAATTATTTCATTTTAATTAAGATAGAAGGAAGGTACTGGCACTTCCGATATCGCAATGCATCAGCTATAAGTAGTTCTAAGCTCCACTGAGCGTGTCGCCAAAATACAACAGACTTCAGGTTCCCACGATTTGAGGTCTATACCAAGGCAATACTAATTTATTACTAAATTAAATTATTAAGATTAATAATACAAACAAAGGCTTACGTCTCAATCATACTTAAATTATCTTCCAAAAAAGAAAACAAGAAATACATACTTATCTACATATTTTCAAAACAATAATGTCAAACTTTTAACGGAATTTCTTTTCATTCTTAATAACTTTACTATTAGGTACTATATTATAATATTATGTAAACTATCAAATTATGAACAATGATTCACCTTTGTTCAAAGCAACGTGTAATTTTAATTACACATAGTTAATGCAATATTTCGCTCCAGTAACCCAGTATGTTAAGAAACCTAGAACAAAGACAATGTATAAAAAATAAACATTATTGTGGTATTAGCCACATAAATTGTGATATGTCAAAGAGCTGCTTTATAATATGGTATGCATGGTATGAATACTTTTTCCAATGTCACCCACGAGTTGACATTTAAACGAGTTCAAAGATACTTCCAGGGGACGATACCTTTAATCCTCACCTGAATGTCACTTCCTTGATATGTCCAAGCATCCGTTGCTTACATAGGTATATGTAGTGTGAGTGATATACATTTTCGCGGTCAGATCTCGGGACCCTTCCAATATACTTCAAGGCCTTCACTGTTCATATAAAGCCTGTTGACCCGCCCGCCACGACACACTTTGTTACTTTCACGCGAGCAGTGCACATTTTGAGCAAAAATGTACAGGCTCATTACGTTCGCCTTTGTTATCGCGGCTGTCGCGTGTCAGCAACAGGAGGGCGCGAGGCGCGTCCCGAAATACGCAGGTGATCCGAGAACCGCTGCTATCGTGCAGGAAGCGCGGTATCTCAGTGGAAACGGTGCTTTCGGTGCCGCGTACCAACAAGAAGATGGTATCAATTTCAAGGAGGAAACCGACGCGGACGGCAACAGGAGAGGCAGCTACTCTTACATCGACCCAAATGGACAGAAAAAGACAGTGAACTACATCGCTGGTAAAAATGGATTCCAAGCTGTCGGTGACCACATCCCGACTGCTCCCCAACCCGCCGCGCCCACGCCTGGATACACCCCAGACCCCCGTTACCAGCCACCAGAATACCAATCCAACCAATACAGTGCTCCTCAACAATACTCCGCACCTCAACAATACACCGCACCCCAGCAGTACTCCGCTCCTCGCTCTAACTACAACGCCAAACCCAGTGTAGACGATGGTCAATACCACCCAGAGTTGTATGAACAAGAAAACTACGTCGCCCCTCAACCTCAGTACCAACCACAACAGTACCAAGCTCAAACTCAATACCAACCTCAGCCGCAGCCTCAGTCTCAGTTCCCAGCGAACAACATTTACCCCGGTGTGCAACAAGCTCAATACAGTGGTGTGCAAACCCAGCAATACAATGCCCCCCAGGCTAGGGAGCAATACTACGAGCCAACCACTCCCCCACCAGCAAGATTCTTTCCCCCTGGCAAGTTCAGTTTGAACAGAGCTCCTGACGGTTACACTTACTCATTCCACAAAGTTTAAATCTATAGGTCGTTCCTCGACGATGGAAATTGTGAAACACATTATATCGTCGAGTTGTAGAGTCGCGCGGTGCACATGCACCGCTGCTTTAGAGCATTTCTTTATTGTTGTTTTGCTGTGATATTGTGTGTTGACGGACAGTTCAATGTTGTTTTGTTTTTGCAGAGGAGAGTTGGTTACGAAATGCGTACGAAAATTTGTAAATAAATGTAGCTGTACATAAATTATAAACCGTTTTTTAAATAAAATGTATTCCTTGCCAATTATGTAGTAATCTGTGTATTTTATGTACCTATTCTGTTCTCCTAGACTGAAGTGTCATATTTCTTTTTTAACACTTAATATTATTATTTTTATATTTGAATATAAAGCGATTTCAACTTTCCACAAATAAATAGTTTTGAAAACTCCATATAAATAATTTAAGTGTTTGTGTACTTGATAATATTATTATGTTAATTAATTAGGTAATCACATTTTATAGTGTTGTTACTCATAGAAGAATTAGTTAGATAAACATGGATATAACGAAAGGAAATACCTATTAATTAGCTACTTCCGAAATGGAAAGCAGTAAATAAACAATAGCCTTCCTTTATTACTTTTAACTTGTTTTTCCAAAATACAAAAATAGCATGCAGCATGGTAATGCGGAAATGCCAAAAAGTGCACAGCGACCCCTCAAGATGGTGTCCACTTTTCGCTTTTTTGCCTACAATAAAAGTGGTTAACTTCCTGCTACACAAGGTTCCAACGAGGTGGCAGTGTCCGCATTCTACAGAACTTGCACAAGCCCAACTAGATTACCTTAACGCTTATAAACGCTATTATTATTTCCAACCAGTGAATTGCCACGCCTTTCATTTACCCTGCCTACAATAATACAGCGAGAAGTCATATCTCAGATTTCGTAATGGTGAAACGTACGTTATTTGGTACTTGGCTATGTCTCAAATATAATTAAATTTCGAAATAAATTTAGTTTTGTGTTAATTGGAGCACGTGTACACATTACGTTTATTTTTATCTAATGTTATATAACAGAGACTGTCTGAGATAAAGTATAATTAACGATGTGCGATAAAGGTGTGTTCAATTAATGATTGGTTACTAAGATAAGAAACGTAAATAGATACAATTAGATAACATTTGTTTTTAATAATATTTCGAATTATCACGCATAATATTTAACTGTAAACTGTAACTGTAGCATTTAACTACTTTAAGTGTAAAATGCATATTATTTTACTTGAAGGTGGAGATAAATTTAAAATCCCGTTTAAGGTCGTTTGAATTTGAAGGATTTTAGATGATTATTCAATAATAATTATTACCTAATATTTCCCGGTATTAAAATAATGAACATGTAACGATGAACACTGAAAACATAAAAAAATAGATTAAACTCTCGAATCTCTTTATCACCAATAATTCCAATAACAGTGAACAATGCTGTAACGAGTCATCAAACGTACTCCCATTCATAACAGCTGAGTAACTTACCACAGAGCTCAAAGCGAGAGGAATGTCGCAAATAACTTGAATGGCTCCAATTGGTCCAACCTTTGTCGATTGCTCATACTATGCGATTGTATTCTGCATCAGTTGCAACATGACAATTTTGTTTTAATAAAAACTAGCGGACCGCCCCGGCTTCGCCCGTGGTACATATTTACGTTTTCTCTACATAAAAACCATCCTCGTACTTCAAGGAATATAATAAAAAAAGAATTATCGAAATCGGTTCAGCCGTTCTCGAGTTATGCGCTTACCAACACATTTTGCGATTCATTTTTATATATAAGATTTATTATGTTTCAAGCACGCGATTCAATACTTCAAACGTATGTTTACGTTTACATGTAATCCCAGCATTGTTTTGTAAACCCTCCTTATAATTAGAAGAATATCAATAATTTATTTAGATAATATACCTAAACACGAAAATATCTGTTTCATAAACCGCAATAAAACCAACCCATCAAATTATACGAAGCAAGAGATGTAATTTAAAAGACGCTAGAGCGATCTCGGGAGCTTTAATAAACTTATCTATTAACAATATTATTACAAAGGAAATGGAACTCTAAATGCACCTGGAAGAAATAAAAAGTCCAGTCGAGTCGAGCGTAAAAAGCGGAAAGTAGGCCACTCTTATAAACTAATATTTCAACTAAAGTTAAGATAGAGTATTGGTAAATGCAATTCTTGGATTTAACTTTGAAATAAATAAGGTATAGTTCTCATTCTGGTTATTTAGATTTTATAAATCTGACTCTTGCAAACATACTAAATAAGTACAATTTTGAAAACCATTACCTGTGCCATTACTTACGTCTTCCACACTTAATATTTTTAATAATTTTTAAATTATGCGCTTATTATAAAAAAAATCACATTCGTCAATCCATTCAATCGCTCTTGTATACGTATATTTTATATCTAATTTTTATTAAAGTCGTTCGTCGTTAATTAATTTATTAGGTAATAGTTATTTTTGGTTTTAGATTTTAGAACTAGGTTGTCTTAAATCTCTCTTAAATTTATGAATAAAAATCTATTTACTAAAACACTAATCTCGCTTAAGAAATACAGCCGAAATAACATTCGTCAAAATTTACCTAGAAGCCGCAGCATGTGTACACAGCATTAAATCAAAAAAGTGGATTACCTAAAGATATAACAACCTCTTATAATATTATCCATGAGCAATGTATGAATAATGTATTATTTTAAAAGTTGTAAGACAAAGTTAGCGGGGCTGATTTTATCTACTTTGTTGGTGAATGGCGTATTAAAAAGGCATTCATTCTTCGACACGCCTAATTAGATATCTATTGAAATAGAACATAGCAACAGCGAATACCATTTTATACGTATAATCTAATATATAAAATTCTCGTGTCACAGTTTTCGTTGCCATACTCCTCCGAAACGGCTGGACCGATTCTCATGAAATTTTCTGTACATATCGGGTAAGTCTGAGAATCGGCCAACATCTATTTTTCATATGTACCACGGGCAAAGCCGGGGCGGACCGCTAGTATTGTAATATAATTCTTATTTCTCGTCGTCTTGGTATAATTATTCTTGTATAACTAATTGCGAAGTAACATAGACAAAATTACAATTTTCTTTATTTAATACAAACTCTGATGTTTGTATGAAGTTTTTGATTCTGGTAATACGACGGATCATGAGAAAAGAATTAGAATTTGCGTAGATTAATTATACTTTGTAAAAACCAAAGAACGTTATAATTCCTGTTTTAATAAAGTACTGAAATGGTTTTTAAAAACGAACGTCCCGTCTTTATAAGAAAGCTGAAAACTTGCGAAATATTTTAACAGAAAATAGTTTAATCGGTGTTAAGTGAAGCGTTGCTGTAGAAAAGTTTAATATGTAGGGGTGCAAAGTTGCCTTTATCTAACTAGATAACATTTTCAACTACACTTTACGACCAATTTGCGTTTGGAACGGAAATTTTTAACTTCGCTTATTATACAACAATTTTGCATTGTACCATACATGTCTGTGATTGTACCCCTTAATATTCAAAAGGAAACCAGAAAAGTGTGCATTCTTTCCAGGTCATTGTAATTTTTATCGTAGCTATAAGCGAACAAATAACTTTTCATTTTATCAGAATTTATTATATTTCCTTATTAATTTATTTATTATTTATTTTGTGATAATAAATAATTTCGGTAAATAAATCTCTCACTCGTTTTCACCAAATGATATTCGATAGGAGCTACATATTTTCTAAGGGTCTACATATGGAAACAATTAAAAACATTAAGGGCTGAAACGTGTTTTAACTTATATCTATTATTTGCCAACGCAAAATACCAATATCTATAACTATCGAGCATATATCAGTACACATAAGCCAATAAAACAATGATGGATCATAAGACGACACAAAAAAGTGTATTCAAATAAAAACCAAAGTAGTTGAAGCGCTTGCTACTTCCGCATGATTACTTGCAATAGGAAAAGACGTATACAATACGTAAGAGAGCAATTTATGTTAAAAGAATGTAAAGTCACATACAAATATGCAAACGTTTGCCTCACGTAGGTCTTCGGAACACGTTCCATTATTGGAAATGTAAGAATCGCGCTTTGTCACTTCCTCGAGCCATCTGAAGATATAGGAAAGAAAAATCACGGCTCAGTAGATTTGTAGTTCACTTTGTATGCATTGTGCATCTCTGAAGAATTCAGGTTCGAATCACGACCGACGTGAGTTCGTGCACCAATACGACAAACACCAAGCAATTGGCAAGTTTTGGAACTTGATTTTGTTTTATCACTTTGTACGGAATTTTTAAAGCCTATAATGAAAGTGGGTCGGGAATTACACGCGACAATTCGGTGGGAACTTAAAATTGGACTTGGTCATATTATGTTGCTTGTTATTTTTCCGGAAACTTCTTCATGTAGGTAATACAGATAAATTCCAAGTAGCAGTATAACTGACTAAAACTTTATAATACTGGTCCGTTGTGTCTTAATTTTAATGAGAATGAACATGATATTTCTTCTTAATCATGCCTCCAGTGAGGTGTTTTTAATTTATTAACATTGGAGTTAAGAATAATGGAGGTATAGAGCAGTAATTATAATCGTGAGCAAAGTCGTCGTTTATCGGTGATTGTTTATTACCTATTGCATTTATTTTTAAACCAGAAATGTAATTCATTTCTATTTATTTAAGGGATTTAAAATCATTATTTTTAATTATTATTTACGAAACTTGGGTAATTAATTCCATTCATTAATTATTTAATTCAAATAACATAGTACTATAGTAAAACCAGAACTGGTTAATGGAACTGGAAATGGAAACGTACAAAATTAAATGCGGAGTTAAATCTTGATTTTAATTGCCTGCGGACAATTCTACCTTTAGGCTAGGCTAGGACGTGCCCGTGATCTACGTAAAATACATAATTGTTCCACGGTTGAGTAACAAAGGCAAGCCAGATAAGAGAACGGGCGATTATTAAAGTTCATGGCCAACATTTCAAAACGATATTTTATTCTTCCTTCAGCTTCAAACATATCTGCTCCCGAGAAATGATTAGAACTGAAGTGCTAACCTAGTGGTATATCATATAAGACTTCACTATCATATAACCAATCAACATCAATTTCTATTGACTATTGATATTTCATCGGGGAACAAAGAACTGTTCAGGCTAAATATATTAGCATAGACAGTATGACGGCTTGCTATCATGTATCCAGTGTCTATTGCGTGTATTCCGACACCATCCCTCGGGAGGGCCAAGAAGCTTCCAGAATAATGTTCAAGAGGCAGCACGGAAGCTAATCGATAATAGACCAAACGTTAGATAGGTAAATGTTTACGCCGAACTTCGTGCTTTGCTTGAAACTTTTATTTAGGTTCACCTGTCTGATAATCTTGGAGTGAATACCCTACATGGTAAGCAATAAGCATGTCTTTAATTAAAGTCTCTAATACTGACGATGTTGAAACTTTTCATTTTCACAAACTAATATGGGTCGCCTCATTTTTCTGTTTCTGGTTTTCAATATTAGCTTTGTTGTACTCAATGCTTTATTAGTTTTCTATTACTAATTTATTTTGCTTCTCGTCCTAATTAATGATTAATTAGGATAATCTAATTTATGTTAATTAGCATATTTATTAAGAATAATGAAACTCTATGACGAAAAAAAAAAGAATTTCCGATACAGCGAAATCAAAATACATTTCTTCTATCGAAACGAAGTGCCTTCAAATTATCATAAAACGAATGAACATATAAATGAGATCGAAACGCTCAGAAGCCGGGCAATGAAGTCAAGTTTAGTGACCATAAAGTTTAGGCCGTAACATCGTAACATGGACTTAACTTCGTCAACCCTGTCCGCTTTAACTGTTTAAGATCGTTACATACGTACCGCTTGGGGATTCTTGTTCCTACCTCGTCTATTTTATTTCTTCTATCTATAATGCACGATACATTATGTATGGATCACTTGCTAAATTATTTTCAAATAAAATATTGTATGTAGATGGTCTCATCGAACAGTTACCTGCGATGAGAAAAATTCAGTAAATTCCAATCCGTGACAGTTCGAAGTTATTTTATTTATCTACACAAAAGGTTTAATTAAAATATATGAATCATCAAATAATTATTCTACAACTGCATTAATTAAAATTAACATCACAACCCAAAAATTGTCCGCACAGAACGGTGCAGAAACGCAATTTGCTTCCACGATTCGCCGGAACAATTTTCTGCAAAACACTCGTATTTAGTTCGTAAATATTAATAAAGTTTCAGTGTTATCTAAGAACATAGAGACAGTAGTGCAGTCCGCTCACGTAGTTTGCTTCAAATAAAGTGCAACTGTTTACTTAAAGAGATTATTTCCTTGTACAAACAGTATAATATTACTCGGTACACAATAATCGCAAATTCTACAAAATTAGCCGACTAATGTCTACTTGGATACTTTCTTGGTTCTGAGACATACCATTTGTGCATTTCTACGAGACGATCTGGTGGTCCTACTTCTGAACAAACTTAACCGTTTGGTTGTTTAACCAAAATCAAATTATTACGTTTTAAATAATAAATAAACCAAACCTCTTATTTATTTGAAGAAAATTTATATTTTAAAATCTCGATTGTCTTTAATATGACATTAGATTTATATAGGTTACGCATATAATCTATGAATCTACACTTTTCAAGTATTCAGCTCTTCCTGAATGCACTAATTCACTAGCTATATTTATAGATGCTTTCATTAATACCTGTCGGGTTAGGATTATGATTGACGACAACACAGGACTGTGTTATCGTCATTGGTAGTTAACAAGATGAAACAATGTTTACCAGTACGGACTACGGAGTACATAATATTAAACTGGTTTTTCATTATACCTACACAACAGTAAGAGTTGATTAAATTATAATGATAACAAATTATCACAAAGTACTTTATTGAAGGGATGCTGAACTTTATGTTTAGTTTTAGATAGGTAAGTAGATACCTGAGATTCATAGTAACTGAAATTTTAACTAATATACATCGCCTATCAAGTGATGTTGTAGTACGAAAAAATAAAATCTGTCAACTAAAGAATATTTATTCCAGTCGTATACATGAGCATACATACATCAATACGCAAAACAGAAATAGCGGATCAAAGCTAACATTTTATTTAATTTGTATCGAATAAGTACACAAACACATTGCGAATATAAAAATGAAAATTTTATGATCCGATATCCAACCTGTCTGCCCACTCGAAGGATACTTGTAGCAATGAGAGCCAAATATTGCTAGACGATAAATAATTGACGTCTGATTTTAAAATACTTCGCAATATGTTAGTTGGATTTGTAGCCAATACATTATGTACCATTTCTATTTATAACCTGGCTTATATTATTCTTTATTTCTGGCAATTATCATTCAGTAACATCGACGACATATAGGGAATTTCATATTCTTTTAGGAGTAGCTCTTTAGAGGATAAAAAAGTTATATTGCTGACTGAAAAGTAATATACCTCCGTAGAAAGTAAATAAGTTATTAACGTTGATACTAGTATTTATTTGCTCTGATGGACCTACCCATATATCATTGGCTGCTTACCTCCAGACAAGAAATAATTTAACGACAGAAGGGGCCAAGGGGATGCATAAAAACTGTTGGGAACGTAACAGCTGAAGACGTGTAACTTATGGCTGTTACTTCCATCAAGAATTCGGTAGTTACACTTACAGTATATTTATTATTGCTTCATTTATTTTCTGTTTCTGAACAAATATAGCTAAAAAATAGAGCCTGTGTACTGAGCACACGTCAGAAGTGAAACTTGTTTGGTAAGATTAAAAGATACCAAAATCATCACCGTACTCCATGAGGTGAAGGTTTGCCATGACGCGACCTTGAAATTTTGCTCTCAACGCGCCTAAAAATCTAAATTCATTAGGTACATAAGTACACTGCATATATAATTATTCACTATGTTTATCATATTGCATATGATATAGCTTAATTATTACAGTTACGAATTTCATAACGAAACAAAAGCCCAGTTAAATCCCACACAACTGATATACTTACCGTCCATATTTCATACAAGGCCATCGTAAAAACGTTCAACGAAATGTATTGATTTATTAGGGTCGGCCACAAGCATATGTCAGCTGGAACAATTAAACTTTTTGCTACAACTTACGGTGCATCTCACGTCCGGGAATTATGAGCTGTTCGTGACCACGCAAAGAATTTTAGCCAAACCCTTTAGACTCGACAAAAATGAGGTCGGAAAGAGCATTGAAAATATTCAGTTCTATGGCGAGAGGGCATGAATTTTTTATAACTTGATCTACTTAAAAATGAGATTATAAAACATCACAGGAGATTTGAAGTTTCACATCCCAATGTAACTGGATTATCAATGTAAGTATTGAGAAGTTTGACCTTAAAGCTATAGATACCTGCAGATAATTTCTTAAATTATATGCTTGTTGTCGACTTCGAATCAATCGAATATTGGTTTCACATTTCTCTAAATTGCTTTTAATTCCCAATTTCCCAATTTTATTTTTATTTTTATGTTTAGAATATATTTTATCTCTAGTCTCTTCATTATTATTGCTGTTACTACACACAACTAAAATAATAAATAGCTTTTTGTCCTTAGAAACTTAAAAGTAATTATTTTTAAACACAACTTTTCGTCTTCTATTTTTTAATATTCATCCAAAGCTGAAATTCTCTCTATAAAACCATTGTTCAGTTCAATATCTTATATTGAAAAACACACATTTCTTATAAATAGGTAAATAGAGGCTTTGTGCTTAATGCGACCCGGATTAGGAAAACTAATTTAAATTAAACCGGCGTCCTAACTAGAGGCCTTAATTAAAAGTTCATTTGTTAATCCAATCCCTTTGAGAGTAAACAATCAATTTGTGCATACATAAACAAGGTAATATGATCGCTAGAGACGGCGTTCGTTAAAGTAAATGGCAAACAATTTCATTTTGTATTTTTAGAACTACAATAATTTACTGTAATTATAAGATGTGTTTATTTCGCAATAATTTAAATTCGAATAGTGAAGTAGTTTTCACAGTAGAACGAAAAAAAAAGTTCTGTTTTTAAAAAAATCTTAAGTAAAGATCCAATGGACAGGGTCACATTTGTACGAGTAATCCTGAAAGATTAGCAATAATATACTTATATTATAGTTTTGTGAGATTTTTGGATATTTTCGATTTTTTTAGCACAATAATGATGTTTATATTTCAACATAACATTTTGCAACTCGGTATTACCAATTGCAATTTTGTCCTACCTCAGCGTCCGACTCCGATTTGAACAGTTCATATTGATGTAGAGATGAGCTATCATTTATTTATGTTCTTAGATATTAAATTAAACAATTAGACTCCAATACTTAAAATAATAAATACCAACTTGATATTACCATTACGAAAAATAAAAACGAACAAAAGTACAATAAAAAGAAACGGTTTCACTGCAGCGACTAAGGGGTAGTTTTAATGGCGCACTAATATACTATTATCAATAATGGCAACAACTTGGCAGAAAATTTAAAGGCAACTTCTTAATGAGGCTTGAGTATTCGCGCAGAACGAGTGGCAAAACTTAAAAGACGTGTAAACTTTGTACGTCATTAAAAGTTTGTAGGTGGGAGATTTGTGCCAATTCTAATTAGCCAGTCACTTATGTTGCCGCTTTCTTTAATTGACATAAACAATGTTTTTCTTTTTATAATAACATCTCATTATAATTGTTCTTGAAGAACCATTTGCTGCTTTACCTGTGACCTAAATCATGTAGCGCTTTAATTGAAGCGATTTCATTTCTGAAGATTATTTCGCACCTATGTGAAGATGGCAACTGAGTTTACAGCAGTTGAATTTAATAACGTTCCTGCTGCTGTATTGCTGATTGTATTATATTTAGGTAATTTGATCCGTATAGTATTCATTAATAAAAATATTTGAGTAGAGCCAGATTTTTTTTTATAAAGCAAGCAGTTTGCATATGTCAAAAGCAGCAAGTAAGTTTGGAAATGTGAATAGCCTTGATTACATAATTTCATCTACACTACATATTTCGAAATATTTAAAACATTAACCCTTCAAAATTCACCTACGTTTCAAAAAATTATACCAAATAAAAAATTTACAGAGTTATGGTGTGAGCAAATAAAGCTCGGGTAAAGTAAATTAGTGTTAATGAATTCCGAATTTCCGTCCTTTCCGTTCCACCCTTGCGCATGTTATAAATTTTTATAAGATATTTGCAATGAAGAACCAACATTCAGTCGTAAAAAATGAATAAACTTTTGCTTGTTTTCCGTCACAAGTCATAAAGTGACGACAATATGTTTACGATCCATAAATCTTCAAATAAATCGTAAAATTTTCATTGTCTTTGCGAGCTTCATTTGGCGTACCTTGCTAAGTGAAAAGTCGTAATTTTATTGTTTTATTCGTAGAAATTTAAATCATGCAATTTTCAAAGCATTAGCATGAGTTTTTGCCATAAAGTACAACGTTTTATGTAAGTAAAAAAATATTAAAATCATTATAATATTCTTACAGTTCTATAGTTAGAAAACATATCCCCAAGCTTGAACAAACAAACGTTAACTAAAACACTGAAAATCCAATTATCTATACATTCGTTTAAAAGTAGCTTACATTCGCACAAAGGTAATCCCAGCTTTCCTATCAAAAACAATAAAAGGGTAGAGAATAAACGAAACATTACCCATAACAAGGCGGTAGATGGCATGCAAATTGAACGGTAAAGTTCTGTGCCGCGGGAATAGAAAACGTCAGAGGCCCGTAGAAAGGCTATTAATTATGAGAAAGGAAATTGAAACCCCAGTGGAAATGGAAAAGTAATAAAATGCAACAGCGATTGCAAGATGAGTGCCTGAGAACATTTCGAAGTAGGACATTTTACGCCTTACGTTTGCGATTTAATGTTGGTTTGGTTAAAAGTAATCCTCGAACAGACTTTGAATTTCTGACTGATATTTAGGTATAATTTTCGCATAACCTACTTTGAGTGACCTTTTCACGTACATAAGATTGATAACGGTGAGAATTAAATTATAATTATCATCAGAATATCATTACAGTAACTCTAGTACTATAATCGAATAATAGATTAAACATCTATTGGACCTGGAAATACTTACTGTATTAAGTACTAATATTCATTAAAAAATTAACACGGAAGCGGGTAAACCCCACACTTATAACAAAAAACAGCATACTCTTTAAACAATTACTGTAGGTACCCTATTTCCATCACGATAACCGTAATTAAATGGCAACCATGACCAAAACTGAGTAAAGCGCGATTAAATTGTGTCACGTTTTATATTAAGTTAAAGCAATACTGGAAGGAATAAGTTACAAAGTGACAGGAAACTCCCGAAGGATACGGGACATTTTCTGGGTCAACGTTGCATTTTATTTGCGTATGTTCATTGCCTTAAACAGTTTAGAACTTTATTTTTCTCATGAGACAATTTGTTTGTTCTTATTTCTAACGCTTCAAACAATACAAGAGTCAAATAGGTAGTTAATAACAAAAAAAAATATTTTGACAAAATTTAAAGTACCTACTGCTTATATCGATTTGGTATCGTATATTATTTATATAAATATATGTGAATCACCATACTTATAAGTAAATGATGGCAGCATAGAATGTTCGACATTATACATTTTATAAGCAAATATCATTTTCAAAAACCATTTATAACCCTTATCATAAAACATATAAAAAGGTAAAAGCTAAGTAGCCGTATTAACCCAGATTAGATATACCCCGCAAAACCATTAGGCACTTAAGAATCAAAGTATTACTTTGATTTACAACCCTTTAAAATAAGTTACCCCAGCGCCTTTCCAACCCCAGTCTTGACTTTTACTTAAACTTCGTCATATCTCCCACGACCGGTGGTTTGATAATCGAATTATTATAATTGAAGTGGCTTATGGAATTAGGGTCTTATGTGAACGTATTTCAAAAACTGCTTTTTGAGAGTGAGGAAAGTTTTTCTTTGTAGATTTCAGGCGTAGGTACGTTTATGTTAGAAATTTTCGAGGAATTCTCATAGTAGGTGGATATTGATGGAAGTCAAGCATTAAATTAGTATATTTAGGTACCTAAGTATACTAATTAAATGATTAACTTCCGATACATTACTCATGCAATATGGATTTTTTTTTTTCAAATATTATTTCAATACTTGTAGCTTGTAGATTAACATAAGCTTGTTTATTCGACGCACAATTATATACTTGCTTGATTGTAGGATCTATTTAAGTTGTTTAACCGACGCAAAATTGGAAATATCTTAAAGACAATTCATGAAGGGAGAATATCGAAAAAAACTCAGATTTTATGTTATTTCTTGTAAAAATTTTGCAGCATTTTATATATTTCTTATAAAAGGTTAGTACAGAAGAGGCAACTAAAAACTTTGTAATTCAATAAAAAAGGCCTGCCTGAATTTTGTAGGCGTTAGGCTTGCGAATTTTATTTCTTATTTTTTGTTTCCTAACTCACTTAAAGTACCTAAACATTCAATTTTACGACCACTTGTGAAAACCAATTCGTCAATAAATGAAATATCGTAATTTACAAGAATAGTAAATAATCTTCTTCTTCTTATCTTATATATAAAATTCTCGTGTCACAATGTTAGTCTGCATACTCCTTCGAAACGGGTGGACCGATTCTCATGAAATTTTCTGTGCATATCGGGT
>CAJQZN010031955.1:0-17269 GCA_907164685.1 Colias eurytheme | reverse complement strand
TCTATTTTTCATATGTACCACGGGCGAAGCCGGGGCGGACCGCTAGTATTATTATATATCTATTATAAACTTTATACATATATTTAAGTATATAAAATGAACTGAAATTAAATTTATCTTATACGAGCAAACATTATTTTTATGTACAATTCTAAGTATCAGAGACCAAAACCACTTTTCTCCTAAATACTTGAAACTGCGTTACACATTTTTAGAAAAATAAATCCTCTGTGACGTCTTTCCTAATATTATGACCGACTTACTTATGAAATGGAAGGCGTTAGGGATGTGATTAAATCCACCAGGCATAATAAATACGTTTTAACTTTTAAGTAATTTAAAATATATCCTTATAGAATTTAGAATTTAATAGTTAAGATTATAATATTTCATATTATAATCTTAACTATTAAATTAATTATTATTTTATAATTATTATTTATCGTATTAACCTGTAATACGATAAATAATTATTATATTGTGATTTGATTGAGTGTGATAATACAATATAACTATACAAAATTATTCACAAGATTAGACGGAATCGGATTTCTCAAAATTTGCTAGGTGTTATGTTTAGATAACCGTTTATATAGATATTCAGAAAGATTTCCGTCCAAATTTTACTTTCAAATCAATATAGAGACTGTCTAGTGATATCACTAACGGACATGTTTACCCAATAATAATACCCTAACGAAATTCAACAAAAGCACTCGAACAAAAGATGTTAATGTTAAACTGAAATCACGATGAGACCGGGCGAACCGAAAACAAACCCCGTCTAGAAGTGACACTTAGAAAGGCACTTTGGCTCCTACAACCTGACCCAAATAAAACAGTGCTATCTCGACCGACGTGGATTTGTTGGCGAAGTAAAGAATTTACTGTTCACCCCTGTCTCCTCTTAACCTTTACACATGTACCAAGATGCGCTGCAAACAATATGAATCTCTTCGTACGTGAATCACTGCCGATAAAAGCGCTTCCTTGGACGTTTATTGCTAAGATTGTAAGCGAGTTATACTTTAAAGTGCACTTTTACATTTATATTTTTATACTTAAGTACAGATGATGCAACTTTACCACTATCTATTTCATACGTGTAAAATAGAAAGTGTGATACTTTTGGTATGTTACACAAAATACTGTTAATATTATTTTATTTTAAAAGATTTCATAATAATACGTTTGTTCATTCGAATTATATAGTGATATTAGGTATGAAGAAATACATATAATTTACATATTTTTGAAAATTTGTTGAAGCATTTTTTAAATAATATGTACTGTATGCAGTCAATGGTTTACTTCATAAATCCACCCAGAAGATCACATACAACGAGTTAAAAGAAATAAAATTTGAAGCCTTTTAATTAGTGCACAGTCAGATGCACCGTATTTCGATGACGCTAAACCACAGTCCATCAGACACGCCGCATTCGGAGCGATTTTCAAAGCGGCTAACATTTTTAGCAAACAACACTGCGGGGAATCCACCTCCCTATTCCAAACATGTCAGGGGTAATGTTTACAGGGAGTGCGAACTGTTAACATCGTCGGTCGGTTCACCGTACTGCATAACTTTTTGCACAGTTTTGTGGAGCGCACCTGAAAAAGTTCAAACCACGGCCAGTAATTCACTACAGTCATGACATGCAAACGCCGCTCGAGTAATCACATTTTGTGTTGTCCTTTTGTTACAGCGGCCATTGTGCTAGGAGACAAAAACGACGTGATTTGTTGCCATTACGGAGGAGAAAATGTGACACTACGAATTAATTTGAAGCAAAAACTAACGGCGCTGGGGAACTAGTTTAAATTCGTGGCAGTCCTTTTGTATCGGGGCTTTCTTTGTTGTGCGCTAAATAATTTTGTATAATACTATTTGGATTTTAATACGTTTGGAAAAGAGGAGAAATGGGAAGTTTATATAATAAGGCGATTAATTTCTCATTACAGAATGATTGAATAATTTTCAATCGCAGAGAACCACATTGTAGTGACAATAGCATGCATTTTTCACTGATCTTTTTTTATGGATCAGATATTTGCGTACATTCGTTACTATGTTTGCTTGGTAATCATTCATTTTACATTTTTGTTATTACTTGTAGAGTTCCAGACATTTCTAAAGCTGAAAAAACTTTTAGGCTCCTAGTACAAAAGATCCCTCACAACTTTTAGCATCTTTACACAGGATTCGAAATAAAGACTTGACTTATTACATTGAAACTCACCGACCCATTTAACTTACAGCAAAATTGTATCCAAAGTTTTCACCCATATCATTTCATATAAGTGGGTATTTCGTGATCATCTAAAACGTAAACGTTAAAGCAAACCCAAAGGTACTTTTATGCTCGAAGTGAAGGCAAAGGGATATAATTTGTACATAAAAGCGGTAAAAAGACTTTATAATAAGTGGAAGGGTCATTACACGCCTCTTGAGTTCACAGCACTTGCAAAAACAACCTCGAAATGAGACGTGTTCTTTTGTACCCGTGACGTTAGACGTGTACCGTACTTACTCCGCAATATTATTTTACTAATTAATAATTGCTCTTTATTATTGAGGAGAAGATTATAATATAAAAACATATGTCATAAAACTATAACACAAAAGAGATTAATGCAGATTCTAGATAGTAAAAATGAAATCGATAAATTATCTGATAGCTGAATCCCATTGAACCTAAGCTCCCTACAGCAAAGAAGTAGCCAAAAACTTCCAATTCCTCGACAGGAATATACCTATCTAATTAGTAAAGTGAAACAAAATGTTAATTGGCCTTCAATTGTTTATAACTTATTTAGTCCCTATGATGAAAAATGAAAATGTTTGCAGCCCAAAAATAAATATAGCAACCTAGACGAAAAACGTCAAAACAGGTGACGCAATAACACATGATTAAGAGTTTTAACCATTTAACCCAATGTTTTGTTTGAAATATTGAAAATAGACCGATTCGTCTCTGTCAACGGCCCCTGCTCTCTGACTTGGATTAATGGGTAACGTAATTAAAGTAGTGTACCAGGTGTGGTTTTTACCCTACGCGACCGCCAGCGTTTGTGCGTATAATGTGTGAAAGAAAATAGGGTTATAAAAACTTAGCGGATAGACAACTTTCATAATTATGACTGGAATTGTGTTCGGGTTTTTATACATGTTAAAGAAATTGCGACAAGTTACGTTGTCCGTTTTAGTTGAGGTTTAAATGGGCCTTGCACGCCCGATTAATTACATGTGAGACCCATGCGTTCATGAATTAGGGTGAGTTTATGTGTGTATGTGTAGAACCAATTTGCGATAAATGTTAGAACAGACGAAGATTTTGTCCTGTGAGTCAGGCGCAAATTTCGTCAATTTCATTTATGTATAAGCTATAATATTACCTAACAATTGAGCCAAGCACATAAAATATTTTTTCCAACAAAACCAGTAGGTATAAATTTACTCTAATATCCAGATGGACAGAGATCTGTCAAACAATTAATAATTTCCAAAAGTTACGTGGATAATTAAGAAATTATTACAATTAGATAAGGCGAGCGAAATTTCACTCTGGAAATAAGCTCTCGAGCCGTCAAAAAAGCTCCGAAATTTTCAAAGGAAAATTAGGTGATTAATCAATTATCCGTAAAGACCGAGACGTGGGATCCCGCAGAGATTCGTTCTGATTACGATCGGATTAGGGCCTAAGACCCGTGAGAGACTCGACACATGGAAATCCCTGCTAAGCGACGGTAAGCGTGACCCTTGGAGTAATCCTTACGGGTCACCGCTAGCCTCTATGGAAAAATAACGAGAGATGTTATAATGTTTTTACTTGACTTCGGTGGAGACCAGACAACGGGACTAGTGGCTGTTTATAAGACAGTTGATTGGTTTTTAACTTTAGCTTTAGCTTTGTCTCTTTATTCTTTTAGCGGTGCGTGTTTAACGTTAGTATAGGTAATATGTGATATCAATGTTTAACATTTTCTAGATATAGCACAATACAAAATATAATAATCTATTTGATTTTAAACGATCAATAAATTAAAGATTTCGGATAAATAATCAGAAATAAAACAAATATCCAGCTTACAACATTCACTTACATTATAAAACGACCTTTTTGCTTAATTTTGAAATCACACTAACAATTATAGTCAGAAGCTATACCTACAATCGATATAACAAATCTTTATACAGTACCATCTGTTTTTAACATTTCACCTAAAAGCTTAGAAGCTCTTAGAAGACTTGAATAAAATCATTGTAGAGCCCCACAGGGTATTTTTTAAATTTTTTCGTCTAAAGAAAATTTCTTTGTCTGCAATGTCGAACGCAAAACGCGGCCCTTTTTATGACTTAACCAACAATAGTGCCACAGTTCTTGGTCATGAATTTGTCGGTGGAGTCGAAAATTTAGTGGAATCTCTTTTAAACTTGACCTGTTATTTAGAACAGCGTCATGAGTAGAGCAGATTTAAAGTTGGATATAGTTTATCTAGTGGATTATTTTATTTTTTTTTTTACTATACACACCACAGTTGGTTTATGTTTGAAAATATTACTGCAATTTATAGAATCTAGAAAAATTACTAACTGAGGCACTGGACAGTACTTATAACATCTCAGTATATCATCAATAAATATAACCACATACCACCTTAATACCACATAAAAATTATCCTCCTAACAGCCTTTAATTAATGACTTCATAATATTATATTACTTTTAATGGAAATTTCCACGCCACGCCTTTCTGTGTCCCGCGTTCAGTGTGCCCACATCCGTACGAGGGATTACGCGACACCCGCACCGAAGCCGCCGGCGTTTTGTATTATCTCTTAGATTCCTCTTTTATAAAAACAAAGAGACTCTCGCCATTTACGAATTTCTCACTCTTTTGCTCACACGATTTTCGCAACGAGGCCACCCAAGGCGTTTGGTTTAGGTGTGTGTAGATTTCATGTTTATCGATAACCTACTAGTATTTTTACCTATTTGTATTTTTTTGTTATGTTTTTCTATTAAGTGTTCCTAATAAGTTCCTTTCATAACCGAAAAAAGTAGTCTTTTGTAAAGTTGAATGTATCTCTATAAATATAGAGAAATCTAGATTATGACTAACCTTTAACCTACTTCAAATAGCATAGAAAATAGCCTCATTTCCCACCATTCCTATCTTCCACTGTCCACAAAACACATTCCTTAAAAGAATGCATTCACATTATGAATCACAGACACCTTTGGAACTGGACATTCATATAGAAGCAATTTCAAATCAAAAGACATTTCACACTGAACATTATCCAGGTGTAAAAATCTAGACCTTAGCCGGTCAGCATATGGAACGCAAATTATTCACACTCGCTTTTACAGCCTCAGAGCGTGTTCATACGGACATTCTTATTTTTTTTTAATCTCTTAGGTTTTTAGTGTGTTCATAATAATTCACTTTTCAATAATAGTGCCGTGTTAATATATACAGCACTTTACTGTCCAAGTTATATACAATAACAAATTTCTTAAAAATCCGGAAAAGTAGGTATCTACGCGTCAACAAATACAATATCTACCTTTATCTTAGGTAATAAGCTCTGCTGAGAATAAGCCTATTATAGAGTTGACTTTTGACATTGTTGATACACTTTCAAGACACCGTACTCAAAAAATGGAAATACTTTAGCTTGGGGAGTCTACAAAATATCGTATTTAGATTCACCAGTTTCAGGAATATAATATGTATCCGATACAAACTGATAAGTTTGTGTGAGCAGGCTGTTATGCTAGAAACAGTGGTACAAACGCCTTCGTGACCTAGTTCCATTTTAACATTTTCATTTCACACTTTTGCTTATATAACGTGTGAAGTGTCTCTTCTTTCAGCCTAGAATTAACACGGAACCAACCGTGTGTAAAGCGCGGTCCGGATTAACTTTAGTGGCCTATGTTTTTACTATTTATAACAATTTTAGATACCTAAATTATAATAAGGTCAAAACATTATCAATAGATTATAAAAAATGCAATTAAATAATAATGTTAATTAAGCTAAAATTATCGATATTACACACATTTTAAATTCAGAAATAATTTCATACACATATAATGTGTCGTAACCATTCTGACATGTAATTCTAATTCAAGCATTCATAAAGAAAATAAATCTCAAACTTTAAAGCAATTTCTTTAAATCAAAAGCTCTATCCAACTTAAGGGAACGCAAAAGATTTAATATCCAACTATTTAAAGTTATAGATCTCGCTGTAACTTCTCCTATTAATTAGAAAGGAAATTAACTTGCACTAAAGTGTGCCAACTGCCAAACTATGAACTACTTTGTTAGAATCGAAGATGGCGTCGAAATGAGACAAAAGGAACATTACGGACTAAATATTATCCATCCATAATATACCTGATCGTGATTAAGTATATCGAAATTAAAATAAATAAGTCAGAAACCTGTTTAGCTTTTATTTAATAAGACGCTTAAGTATTTTCTCTCAAAAGAAGAAGACTCGCTAAAAGTAATATATTATAATTTGGAATCATAAGTCATAACTTCCTAAATTATTAAAACGCATAGATTCGTGGGTATTGCATGTTTACATAATATAGAGTAACTATCTAAGTTCCCCCAAACGCTGTGGACCTGTGAGCAAAATAATAACCCTTCCTTCGCACCGGGAAAACCAAATGAGAATTGGTGCAGTAATTTTTGAGTTTATCACGAACAGAGCAGTGATTATAATTAATGCTTTATAAGGTTTAAAATTATTGGTACAAAATTATTAAAAAATATTGGTGTAGCGTTGTTTTTGCATTACTTGCTATCACTAGAAAATTAAATATTAAAGCAAAGAGACATAGAAAATTCAATTGAAATCGTAACCTGTGAAATTGTGACATTAGCTGTCACTTGTAGTCTGAATGTAGACGCAGATTGCGGCCTAAGGCGCGCGGTGATTGGCAGCGCTCGCACGTAATGGAAATTGGAAAATCGTCTTCTTTAATTTTAGTTTTATATTAATTTGTACGAATATTACAAAAAGGTCATCTCAAGAGAGAATCTCAAACGCTATGCTATCGTTTTTTTTAATAATTATGCCATTAGGTATGTTTACAGAGTACATAAGTAATGTTTTTTATCCCGTCTCAATTATAGGTACGTTGTTTATGGTTGTTAAATAAAACTTGATGTTATCATGAGTAACATAAGTAATAAGAATTAGATAAGTAACTACTTACATCCGTGCATTAGAGAGAGTAGAGCAAATCCGTTTATGACCGTGAAGATTTTCCTTACATTGTATTATAGTTCTACAAGTTAAATAAATATTACCTACTAAGTATTTTTTTTTTATAAAAAATAGTTCTAATTATAGTATTCATTTTTATCAATACAAAATTAAAAAAGTTCTTATAGTAATTCATTTTGAAACTTAAAAATTGAATTAATTGCAGTATAAAAGGTTTTTGTTCAGTTGAATTCAACAGTATTTTATATTGTACGCAATAGTGAATGTGAACACAAACAAAAGCGTGACCATTGGACATTTCTGTGAAGGAATTTCACCAAAATTACAATTTGCTATCTTTTGTTTAAAAGTGGTTTTAATAAATTTAAATATAGGTACATGTTTTATTCCATTTTTTATATTTATTTTAATTCTTTCAATAAATAAATAAGAAACAGCTTAAGGATTTAAATGAAAATTTTCAAAATCTGATATACCAAAACTATGCAAAGCAAGGGTAGGTACTTTATCAAAATACTGCACGGACGACATTGTAGCAATTGCAGTTTTTATAATATTATCTGTAATTTATTTCACCAATTTTCATGGGTTTCAAATTTCGATTCAAAGTCCGTGAAATATAATTTCAATAATCGATTATTTATCACACGTCACATTTAAACCAATTATTTAGTATAATCATGTAACATACGAGTCAGAAACGAATTTCATGTTGTAAGATATAGATCAAAATTGATATAGTCCTCAATACCAAAATACGAACAAAATGGTGTGCCTACAAATGATATTATTTATTTTCCTAACCAAGTTCTCGATAGCATCAAATGTCGATATAGAAAATCTCTCCATATACAACTACCATCTTAGTACCGGTATACCAGAAGCAGCAAGGTTGATGGCTTCTGAGGCAAAATATTTAGCCTACAGTAGCATTAATCAAATTGTTGGAGGACGCGCTACCGATATTAGCCACGTACCTTATCAAGTAAGTTAAATTTCCTTCATAAAACAACGATTTATCAAATAAATGTTAGAAAGAATTATTGTGGTTTTGTTTGATTTGTAAAATATTTTAAAACCCACATTTCATATTGGCAGTGAAGCAGAGCATCTGCTAGTCAATAGTTTACAAGTAAAAGAAACTCTGCATTTTATTGTTACATACCATTCCAATTAGGTACATAATATTACCGTATTCGGGTTACCGTGGTCTTTCTAGCGTGGAAAAAATTAACAGAACTATATAGGTAGGTCATCTAGCGCCATCACTTTCCGACACTGGAACTAATACTGCCTTAAAATATCATAGACTCAACCCCCTGGATTGAATGTATATTAAAACCAAAATAGAATATAAAATAAATGCTTTGTTACGCGGCATTCGTACTAAGTCTTATTCCTACAGTGATTAATCGATTTGTCTTTGGGGGCGGTGATAGATTTAGCTTCCTGTACCTTATCAGACCGTTAATTTTTTATATCTCCTGCCGAAGATAAACAGGCATCTTGTTCATATAAATAAGATATAAATGGTCAAATATTATGTGATAATAACAATTTAGATCAGTTTTAAACCTAACCTTTTATACTTCTTGTTGGCTTTTATGTGTAAAAGTTCGTCACCATACATAAATATTGTACATATATAGGTGACAAAGGATTAATTTAGTTCAGCATGATACAATGACCTAACATTAAATTACTCTTACATATTGGCAGGAAAGTTGTGATAATCTCTATCAAATATTTATGTTATTTTTATTACTACCTTAAAAATTATTAGTACGAAAATACATTAACCACTGCGCCATATTATTTTTCTATTCAAGAATGTGTATTCCCCTAGGCGGGTCTAGTTATTAAAGTACTACGTTTGCTAACATCTATTTGCGGAGGATCTCTCATCACCCCTACACGCGTCGTGACAGCAGCCCACTGTATTTTCGACGGTAACACTAGAGCTCAGGACATCACTGTGGTGCTTGGTTCCAGTCATATCTTCTCAGGAGGAGAAAGAATGGATTCTGACGGGTCAGTTATCCATACCGACTGGAACCCTAACACTACAGAAAACGATATCGCTATAGTTTTTATTTCGCCGGTTAATTTTACAGGTTTGTACCGATAATAATTATGTTTTTTGTAAATTGTTTGTGATATCATATTATCCATACTATTGCGAAAGTAACTCTGTCTGTCTGTCTGTTACTCAATCACGCCTAAACTACTGAACCAATTTTCATGAAATTTAGTATGGAGATATTTTGATACCCGAGAAAGGACATAGGCTACTTTTTATCCCGGGAAAATGACGCAATCCCGGAAATCCCACGGGAACGGGAACTATGCGGGTTTTTCTTTAACTGCGCGGCGGAGCCGCGGGCGGAATCCTAGTGGCTTCATAAATTAGTATATTTTAAAAAGAAGAACCTAAATAAACAGAAAATGATACTATTTCAGACGTAATTCAACCTATAAGACTACCAAGCCAGCACGAACTTAATGAAAATTTCATTGGTTGGACGGCACTCGCATCTGGATTCGGTTTAACAAAGAGCGGTAGGAACGTCATTCCTTTACATAGTTCATGACGTCTTTTAGTTGATTTCAAATATAGCAGCATCAAGATTTCCAATTTACGCAAAGGAACAATATAACTGATGGCTTTAACGTGGGTACACTACACGCATGACCTCCCATCAATTAAAAAAGGTTCAAACAAATATAAAAGAGTGTGTAGGTTTATGTACCTACCTACATGTTTGTCAAGGTATTACTTCGAAACAATTAATCCAATTAACCAATCTCACCTTCGAACCCTTTATTGCTTTACTTTTACATGAAGCTAAGAAACTTGTACTACGATTCCTAAAAATTAGTTCAGACTTCATAAATGCTGACTGTACTAATATGTAGGTACATATAATTTACAAAAATAATCTTAAGAAGTGCTATGTACGTTTTGGCACTTAAGAAATAACCTAGAGTCAATATTTTTCTGTATATATATTTAAATTCATAAACATCTAGTTGGACAACAATTTACCTATAAAGTTTTTACTTTGGTTTGTGTGGTTTTCCACAGGAGACGCGCAATTAATGAGATTTAATATGCATTGTGCTTTAAATTTAACCCAAATTAAGGCTTAAACGAGTTAAGTTATAATCTAGGAATCGTTCAATTTAATTAAAAGCAATTTAACCATTATCAGGTGGTACAATTCCTCGAAACCAATACTTAAATTCTGTTCATCTGAAAATAATTTCCAATGAGCAATGCCAAGCAGTGTATGGTGATATAGTACGAGCAACTAATATATGTACTGATGGTTCGGATGGCCGGGGTACGTGCAATGGGGACTCCGGTGGCCCTCTGACTGTTGATAATAAGAGAACACGAATCTTGGTTAGTATTTGACTATAAATTAATTAATAATAACGAGAGATAAAGTTTTAATCGCGACTTTACCATGTTTATACTGGTAAAGTCGCGATTAAAACTTTATCTATGACAATTTTAATATATTCAGGGCTGTGAATATAGTTAATTTTTTTTTTTATTAATACTTATTAATAAGTTATTTTATACGTGCATTCGGCTTTCGAATAATCACCATGTTTTTTTTTCAGATCGGTATTACCTCATTCGGCGCAAGCGCAGGTTGTGACAAAGGTTTTCCAGCTGCCTACACCCGAGTCACTTCCTATGTATCCTGGATTCTCACTATTTAAATAATTATTTTATTAAATTATATCACTTTCTACTTATTTTATTATAAAACAGTTTTATTTAAATCATAATATGATGTAGAATTATGTTATCTGTGAAGTGTTCATTTCATTAAATTATTTATAAAGTTTGTTGAAAGTATTATTAAAATATAAAATAACAATTTCACCGATACACGGTGCTGCTTAATTAGTACATTTACCAACTGATTGGAAACCAAAATTATGTAAACAGATTTTGATTGAGTTTAACATTAGTTAATATAAGCAATATTTATGGATCTATTAATTAGCACTACACTAGTACAGTATTATATTATCTGTAGTACATTGTATAGTTATTTTATCCTTTATCTGAAGCTGAACGATACCTTCCCGAAAAATCTCTGTTGTACCAAATTCATCTGGAACACACACTTATTGAATGTGTCAAGTGATTCTTGATCTAGAATAATAGCAATAGAATAGGAATTCTTTGCTTTTTGCATTTGTGGAACTCCTACTCCTTGTCATCGAGTTTTTTTATACATGTTTCATACTCGATGTTTCGATCGATTCGATTCCATTATTGCTTGATTCTTAACATTCTCAACGTCAACGCTTTCAGCTTTACATTAAATAACAATTATTGTAACAAAACAAAAATAGGTATAGCTTAGAAATCAAAACGTAGTACCTACACAAAATTATCTTCAATCAGTCAACACAAATTGTTAAATTCCCATTGACATAATCACGTATATTCAATAATGATAGATATATTATAAGTACACCCACATCTATACTTATAATAAATCTGTAGAGAGGCTAATTCTGTACATGAAATATATTTAAAAAAAACTATGAAGGGGTGATAAGGGATCGCTACTGATGCCAAAAATGCAATCAGTAAAATTTTTGTCTGTCTGTCTGTCTGTCTGTCTGTCTGTATATTCGTTATAGAAACAAAAACTACACGACGGATTTTAACCAAATTTGGCACAATTATTCTTCATACTCCTGGGCAGGTTATAGTAAAAGAATCATGTAAATCGGTGTAGAAACACCAAAGTTATACATAAAATACGCTATAAGTCATCGCGCGTGAATTACAGAATCATGCCTTAAGGATTATTTTTGTGTATCAGTTGCCGCGTTCGACGCGCTTCGCGGCGGGAGCTATAAAAAGGCGGACGTTTCGCGTTGTCACGGCATCACGTGTGAACGGCTGAACCGATTTCGATAATTCTTTTCTATTATATTCCTTGAAGTACGAGGATGGTTCTTATGTAGAGAAAACGTAAATATGTACCACGGGCGAAGCCGGGGCGGACCGCTAGTCCATAATATATTCAAACTTAGAATATTAGAATATAATATTGGACGCCATTTTGCCTTGGCACTCTCTAGATACATTAAACTAATATGCTGCTAATAGTTACTGATAAGTTTAAAAGCAAACTTATAAGATCACATCAGTTCACAACCGTGATATTAAAATTGAGTTACTGGGGCTTTTCCTACTTGTAACTTACTTATTAATATAAGATCAAAGAATCCATCTTATTAACGTATCCTCGGCGTTATATTATGTAATTTAATCTAGGTATTGCATCTAGTATTATGCTTTTAATATGAGCTCCACGCTGATTACAATAAGAGTATCTGAGATAGCAATCCGAAAAAGGTGTGATAATTCCGTTGTTTGTTTCTCTAGCAAACTACTTTAAATTAGATTTTTACACTATCAAGTAGTTGGGCTAAGAAGAATTGGTTTATTATTATCTACTCATTAAGATATTTAGAGTTCTTGTTCTAATTTCATAAAGTATAGTGAGGTAGTAAAAAACATTGTGCAAACTGCTTTTGATTATTGTTAATCCTACATTTACCTATGGAACAGATTTATTGCATATACTCGTATTTTCATAAAAAAAACGGTCCAAAAATAATGTTCAATATTAAAGCATATTACTGTAGCTATCATTAACAGTAAAGTCAAACATATGTGGCAGTCGTACTGATAAAAATACACAATACTTTTACCTTAATAAAGCGAAATAAGAATCATTAACATTGCAACCATTAATCACTATTATCTTTGCTTTAGTTCCTCCATAAATAATGTGCATTGTTATTGCAGGATAGGCATAAAATAATATATTATTCTTGCTTAAAATTTATTTATGAACGTTTATACATATTTATACATATAGACATATAGATACTGTTTTTATACACAGTCTACAAGAAGGTATTACAATGGTATTAGGTACATGTATTTTGCGATAGACATACGTATCCTTTAAAATTGTAAACGTTGAACTTATAAAAGCTTGAGTATAAAAGAAATTTGTAACAAATAAACAGGCTTTAACATCGAATAACAAGGATGTCTTAACGTAGCCGTCAAACGCGTGAAAAATGAATAAGGTTATCAGAACGGAGAAGGGGAATAATTGAGATCTTCACAATCGAGATATGATGGATCTCACACCTCTCCGCCATTAAATCGCTCTTCAAAGGGTAAATCTATATTTAAGTGCCTCGAAGTTCCTACTTGTAATTACATTTTTATGTTGTCGAGGGCTCCCAACTTGGTCGTGGAACTAATGCCTCTTACAAATTCGAATATAATAGAGTGTTTGGGGTTGCATTTTGATATCTTTTTCGTTTCTCTTTGTCTGTATAGATAATACCAGATTATTGGTGATTTAGCGTAGTGGATATTCATTATAATTTATTATATACTAATATTTTCTTTTAGATATAGTTAATTCCTAACCTAGGTACTTATAATATAGTGTAGGCCGTTCAGCCAGCTGCAGACGAATTGATTAGCTATGTAACTAGTTACTTCTTTCAATAAAATATTCCTATCAGGTTTCATAATTAAACATGGAGATGTCATAGCAATATATATTATATAGTTTGAAGTGATAAGATCGCTTTTCAACGATGAACTTATGAAAAAATGTTGTATCCACTATCCAAATATTTCGTTATTTACGCCTGCCTGAAGTTATGAGCAAAAACGGTCATTTACATGAAACACAAAATAATACTAGACTGCTGAAAGAAAAATAGTGCGATCATGTTAAACACTCATTTAACCACCCGAATAATTGTCAAAAAATGTCATTGACTAATAAAAAAAAATTCTTTTTCATAGCATTTCGATAAAACACCTATGCGGAAAAGTTTTGAATGTCTATAATTTGAATAATATTATCTTAATAAACCCCTACGGCATACACAAAGATATTCAGTCTATTATTAACATTCTATTGATATTAAAAATTATTTTGCACAGCCCTGACACGAAAGCTTCGAGGATAGCGTAAAACGTCTCATGAGTTCTGACCCAATCTGTCTTTTCAATAACTGGAATGTATTTTTATTCAACCATAATCAATGATATTTATATCCGAGTTTTATACATAAGATGTTTTAAAAATTAAGTTTTAAATTGAAACTGTACATCGTTCAGTACTCTTACAATAATTGAAAACATTATAAACCATTTCTATGATGTATTTTCTGTATTCAATATCTATTCAAAAAATCATTATTTTATCTGGTACCAAGTAATATTATGTACTTTGTATAACACATTTGCCGCACAACTGCCTTATTATATTTATTTGAGTCTTGAGACTATCAAATACGATATTCCAATATATTATACTCCAGCCCAAAAGCCTTAATACTTAGGCCTAAGTTTTATTCAATAAAGACGAATCTCTAGACGATGCCACTGGAGTACCGACAGGAATTTATCAATAAACTTTCTAGGTTCTATAAAATAACGAACATTTAAATGAAAATGGGTACGATGAGAGGTTTTCACTTTTCATATACATCATTTAAGTAAGTATTTGTTTTTATTAATCCGTACCTTATCCATATTCGGATATGTCTGCACGATCGATACACCTGTTTATAATTATAGCATAGATAATTGAAATAGGTAATATCAGAATCATATCAGATCAGGTCAGCGTAGAACCGAGAGGACCTGGGTCCGATTCCCGGTCCAGTAGTCTACCTATAGAAAGCTGGTCACATAATTAGGCGTAAAGAAAATCTATCAAGTCAAGCAGATGTATGCGTCTACCCGTCTGAAGTGGAAACGGTACAACTAGTATTGTAATATCTGTGGCGGTAACTACTTCACTTTACTTTTATTTTATGTATAAACGTATGTGTGAAAATGTCAATAAACATTTCTCTGAACATCACGACATTCACATTCTATAAACCCGTTATATCTCTGATATTTACCAACTGCATAACGGTATTACGTGAAGTTACGTTGACGATAACCAGAGTCCATATTGTTAAACATATTTCTTGTAATAATTCAAAAATGATACAAAACAGACAGACAAACAAGAAATGATCCTCTATGGGTTCTGTTTTTTTCCATTCGTGGTTCGGAACCCTAAAAACATAGATATTAAAAAGATAGAGCCAAAAATATAAATATTATCTGTTAAATTTTTAAAGATATGTTATAATATCATTAATTATTAATTATCGATATTACAGACTAGATACATATCGTTTAGGTATTTAAAAAAATGTTCAGATAACGTAATAGGTATTCCACTATCTAAATTCCAATTTATTTTCAAACTAGAGGTCCGCCCCGGCTTCGCCCGTGGTACATATTTCGCAATAAAAGGTAGGCTATGTCCTTTCTCGGGTATCAAAATATCTCCATACAAAATTTCATGCAAATTGGTTCAGTAGTTTAGGCGTGATTGAGTAACAGACAGACAGACAGAGTTACTTTCGCATTTATAATATTAGTATAGATGTGGACTTTGATCAAATGCGAAGTATTCACAATAAGCCTGTATTATAGTATTATTTGTAAGGACTCGCTTGATAAGATAAGATGCATTGTCCGAATCAATAGTTGAGATAGGTCACTTCTAACCGACACAGACGTTTTTATTTATTTATTAAAGGAACTCTAAAAAATATTATGTTTTATGAGGAAATAATTTAAACTCATAAAAACTAATAAAACCGCACAAAATATTATTATATTAAATAAGAAAAAAAGGTTTTTTAACCAAAATTAAAACAAATATTCCTTGTAATATTTCTGTTCATTATCTCCTTTTCTATAAGGTATAACACTATACAGTGTGTAGGTAATCGTTAAGTGTGCACAAGCAGTTATTCTGTAACTATTGCAGATAGTATCAAAAAACTTTAAACTGATATCGAAAGCTGCACACCTAATGAGTAAAATGTCAATAATTACAAAAAAAAACGAAAAATATCCAAAAAAATTAACTACATCAAACACATTTTAATTTTAATTATTATCAATTAATTAAAAAAAAATTACATTAAGTATGAGATATGACTATTCCAAACATGTAATATGCAAAATTTTGGTTCCTTTTTTGGTATTACTTCGCAATTTTTAATGAAAATTCATTTAGAAACTGTAAATAGAGCTCGATGTGGAATACAATGGTATTCCATAACGAGGACGTCACTTCGAATATTTGCTTTGAACACAAAATGTAAGGTAAAATATATGTATCAGAGTGTTTAATGTAACTTTTTTGGATAACCCGATTTATTTTAAAAAAGTTATTATTGTCATTTTACTTATTAGGTAACGTAGGTACTTTCAACATCAGTTTAAAGTTTTTTTACACGCTTTTTATTAGCTTCACCTGTATGTTTGTTTGTAACCGACTTCTTTGGGCGCGATTTTGACCCACTTTAAACGTACAAACTTTGTAGATTTATTGAGGACCGATGACAATACACTAATTTGATAAAATTTTCTATTTTTTAGTTCGGTTTTCTATAAAAAGCGTGTTTTTTATTTTTTTTAACTATTATTTATATCTGTAATATTTACGAAATAATCGCCTGTGCACACTTAACGATTAAGTACACCCTGTATAAATTCTCGTGTCATAATATTAGTTACCATACTGCTCCGAAACGGCTGGACCGATTCTCATGAAAATGTGTGTGCCTATTGGGTAGATCTTAGAATCTATTTTTCACACGTTTAAGTGGAGTAAGGCAGATCAACGTTTACCAAGACCGCTAGTATTATAATTATATAACGTTCAATCTATAACAAAACGTCGCGGTGTAACAAACATTGAGTAGATATAATTAATATTAATAGAATTTTAATTAAGCCTACAACCCCACCCCACTTTTATCAATAATTGACAACAAACATTATCAATACGGCTTTATTTACCACTTCTGAGTTCTGAGTCAGTCGGGAACCTTCGGCTGGTTCCGCAGCACGCTCTGC